>JARHVA010008527.1:195000-471493 GCA_037957365.1 Torreya grandis | reverse complement strand
TATTACCTCTTACCATGGTCGGTGTTAGTTAACGACTTTGATTATGGCTTCATTCCATTATTTGTTTCCCTTTTTTAACTCACTTATACCTCCTTAATTTGAGATTACCTATCGATAGGTTCTAGTCTTGCATCCTTGATCCCCATCATGGTGCACCTCTCAGTGGTGACTCACATAGATGGTGATATTTAGGGAAACTAGGACTAGTAGTTGTGGCTTGGGTTATCGATGATATATAGAGCCATGAGCTTATTGCAACTAGTTTCTTCCTTACTAGTGAAATAAATAATGTCATTGAGTATCATGAAATAATTGGATCCTTAATTGATACCCATGATTTAGGCATGTGATATGTGCAGTTATGCTCTGACTCACTCTTAGCCATGTCTAAACTCACTGAGTGTCTTAGGCCATCCTTAGACTCTGAATTGTTCCCCCTCTTTGATGTAGTGCATGATTTGCTCTCTTTCCTTGAGGATGTCTAGTTCACCTATATCCCTCATAGGGACGAACACTAGTGGATGATAACTTAGTGAATGTCATTATGGATAGTATGATTTTATTTGATATCACTTGTGTCCCTTCTTTGTAGGAGATGAAGCTGGAGTTGGAGATGGATTTTAGATTACATAGCATTTGCACTTTCTCACTCATGGGTTGCATGTCGTCAACTTTTTCCACTACCATCTTTATCTAGTAAGTGTAGCTAATGTTTCCTTTTATATTTATAATTATTTATTTCATTTAATTTGGTGTGGCTTCCAGGTACCACACAACACTCCTTTCTCATTCGAACACTGACTATTTTTATCTTGGGGGCATATGTAATCATACTTCTCATGACCCTACTCCTCTTTATGATTATGCATCAACTCACATGTAGACTATTGACCCTGGTCATCCTACTTGGAGACATTCACCAATTACTTAGACCCTTCTTGAATATTATTTCCATCCTCTAAACCATCTTAGCCTTTTCTCACACCAAATGAGCTCTCTAGGGACCCCTTGAGACCCTTCTGGGAATTTGTTGACCATCATAAGCCTCTGTTTGATCAAGGTCATAGCTTAGGGAGGAGATCCAAGGCCTAGGCTACATGTTTCCTTCATAAAAGTTGTGGCCTATGTAGAATGCATGTAAAAATCCCAGTTTGGTCCCAAACAGTAAAAAATAACTAGTTTTTGGCTTGTTGGTGGATTAGGATTGGGATATATGTGCCATCCTCATTCATTTTTAGCCTCTCTTCTATGTCTTTATTCTTCTTCCCTTTTTTGACACTAATGCCTTATTTAATCTATCTTGATTAATTTTTGGCACACTTGATCTTGAGTGGTGATAGAGGATCTCATATACTACTACACATTTGCTTGGATATTCCATTATTGCTCTTAGTTATTCTTACTTCTTTGTGGGTTACTTCCATCTCCTACCTTTGGCATTACCCATGATTTGTGCATTTGGTTGGATCTCTTACACCATTCCGAGTTCTCACTTCACCTCCTCCTTTGCTCTTGGTTTTTGGTTTGAACCTTAGCTTGTACATAGTTTGGTCTTCCTCCTACATTGCTTCTTAGCTTGGATTCCTGGTTGGGAGAACACCTACACATCTTCTTTGAGCTTGATCTCAGAACACTTTGCTATGCAAAGTGAAACTCCATTGTTTTTTGTAATATATATGCTAGGGTTTGATTCATATTGGTGATTTAGTTATTGTATGCATTATTTAGAATAGTTTTTGAAGTTTATACATTCACATTGTGGTTACAAGATATATTCATTACTTGAAGTATTTAACATTACATGTTATTATTTAATTATAAATAGTTTCATTACATAGTATGATTCTACATGCTCAAAATGAACTAGACAACTTGCTTAAATACTATCTCTCTATTATGAAACTAGAACATTGCATTGTTAGAAAATAATAGTGTTGAAAGTGAAAGATAACTCAAATATAGATTAGGCATACTCTTTAACTCTTTATCAAAAAAAAAAAATATTTCTTAAAAAGTCTTTCATTTACCTTGAAATTGACTTAGATTCTAGATTTACATTTCATTTGTCAGCTCTCTTTACTTGGCATTATTATTTTTTTAATTTGTATGCAATCAATAATTTAGTCTTAGCTACTAAATTTACTATGGTTAGATCCGCTAGAGATACCTATTTATTTTGTGCACTTGATCATTCTAGACCCAACCTAGTTTATAATTCCATCTATATCTTTGTTTAATCCAAAAAATTGGATAGCCACTATAGATCTCCTATAGCCCATAGAATCCCTGAGCCTTTTATCCTCTTAGTGGTTTGATTTAGCACCCTGCCAAACATTGGTGGTTTTATTTGGATTCTTGAAGCTACATAAACCTTAAAAAATTGGGGAAGTGTAATGGGTTCATATAACCGCAATCACCCCCACCTCATGATTTGCCACTGCCTACATATCCAACACTGCAAGGAAAGAAATTAAGCCATGTGTAATTCTCTCACCTAGTGTGATTGTGCAATTGTGCTCCTTCACTATGTGTATGAAACCAATTATTAGATTTAGTAATTAAAAATGTTTTTTTAACTTGAATTTTGATTGCTTCATACTTGGTTTATGACTTCTCCTAGTTATAGGTATTTAAATTGGAAAGAATAGGACATTTTTGCAAAGTGTGAAATAATGTATAGATGTATAGTAGATAAGTATTAAGTCCCTTTTGAATGAGATATTAATTTTGGATCCAATTGAATAATTAATTTCACCATATATGAATTATGCTTATTTTATAACCTTAAGGATGGTTTTGTTTTTCTAAAATAATCATTTCTAGGAGTAGTTCAGTTCTAATTAGCACAAGTCATTGTTAACTAGTCATAATGATTGTAATTGGCAAAAAAGACGTGTATAATGGAACTAAACTAAGAATTTAGAGATGTTTATGTAATATAGTCCATATATTTGAAAAAAATAGTGTGGTTCATGTATGCATGTAACTATATAATGGAAGGTTTGAATCATAAGATAACATGCAAGTGTGAGAGGATGCCAAACTATGACTTTGTTTGAGTGCTTAAGTAATGCATGGTAAATGTGTGTCAAGATTGCTATTCCAAGTACCAAAGACCAAGTATTAGCATCTAAAAGTGCCCCTCTTTTATTATAGTAATTTAATTTCCATATTAAAAAGATAAAATATATTTTAATGTGTATAACACACTTTGATTTTTGGGAGATGGCTCCAAATGAACCAACAATGTGAGTTTGGAGCTCTGCAAATGGGAAGATGAAAATTGTTTCACCATTTTGAAACTTCAAGATCCTTATGTATTTTCCTTCATATTCTTGGACACCTTGGTGTAATTTCTTTGCTTTACTTTCCTAATATTGGTCTTTCTTCTTCTTTGTCTCTTGATCCCTCTTATTTTATTACCTTTCTTTTATGCTTATTGGTTTTATTTTCTTTGTGTGGCTATTTATTTTTCATCTTGGGTTATGTGCCATGTATGATAGTTTAATGTTAGATAAATTTATATAAAATTTCATCCTCCCTACTTTATGGAAGGAGGTGGTGATGACGTTCCATATTGTGTAGGGTTTGAAAAAGAATTGAACAATAGTGGCTATTTTAATGAATTTGGTAAGGACAAGAAATTGCCTTCAAGATGCTTCTCATTAAAACTTTGTCTTTACATAAGGCTAGGTGCAACATGAAATAAAAATTGTTTGGTGAGGTATTGCAGGTGGAAAAAATCCATGGGATTTTAGGAGTGGCAATCATTTTTGATGGATTCAACATGGAGCAAGGTTGTGGAGACATGTATAATAGTGAACAACTTATAAATTACCCTTCCCTTCTAAAAAAATTAACCTTGACTCCCAATGAATCTATGGGAAAAGATATATAGATGGATGAAGTCAAGTTTAAGAATATTAGGATTTTAATTTTTTTAAATTGAGATTTTCTCTCGTCTAGGATTTTTTTTTGTCAACTAGTTGAGCATAGTTTGGGGGAAAAAGATTGGAATATATGTTAATTTTTGAAGAATGATATAAAAAGGAGTTGTCATGGGGATTTTTAAGACTTATAATATGTAAATAAATTTTATTAGTGAATCTTATGTGAAATGTTGGCTAGTTTGTATTTAAGGTTATCCCTTAGAATCCTAAACTTGACTATAAATATATTGTCTATAAAACTTCCCTGAGATGGATTGATATTAATAGCATTCCAATTTAAATTTGGAAATTTCTCCCATAATCTCTCAAACTAATAGGGGTGGTGATAAGATTTAAAAATACTAGAATTTATTTAGCCCACATGCATGCCAGAGTACTAATTTATTTATAACAATTTGAAGTCTTTCTAGAAACACTAGTATCCAAAATAAAAGAATTGTCATTCTCTTGCTAAATTAATGGTTTGGGTGGCCTTAATGCTTATTTATTATATTAAAATATGGACATAAAAAAAACCCATGCTGAATAAAAAAAACTAACAAATTACATAATGATATGAAATTTGTTCCACCCAACCATTGGGGTGATCAGTGGTCATATCAATAACCCAAACAATAGTAGGATGCATCTAAGTACTAGTGCCCACATGAGAACCTATGTGAGATGGAGATATGTCAAATTTTCCATGCATTGACAATGAACCCCACCCTCTCACATGAAATCAAGGGGTGAAGTGATTACAGTTACAAGAATGGCTTATGTCCCTTCTAGGAGGTGGCAATGTAGTCCCTGAGGTGGTACATCTGATGACACATGATTGATAGTACAAGGGAATTTACCTAGTGGTCCAAAAAAATTTGGAGGTGGAAAAATTCCATTGTAACTTTATCTATTTGGCATTGAATCTACATACAAGTTGAAGATATACCAAAAACCTTATCATTAAGTAGAGAAAAAAAAGAGTAACCATCATTGTTTAAAATATCATAATTTCTGACATTTCATATTTAGAAAAGAATGATGGATCTTTAAAAATTTCACATAAAATCAATAGAATCTGGTCGATTGGATGAGTCCCCTAGAAACAAAATCCACCAAGAAAATGGCTCAGGGTGATAAGGCTAGATTAGTCTATATATCCATTTCTAGGTAGAATGAGCTCATGGGTAGAATGAGAATAAGTGTTTGAAAGACTTAGGCTAGCGATATGAAGGAAACTTAGGTGGAGTGATTCTCATGTGAGAGATTTGATCCATGATCAGGAGGCCTTGGTACACTAGGCACCACATAACGAGCTTAGGTCTGATCTCGTTGCACTAAATTTTGTCTAGTTTAGTAAGCTAAGTTATGGGAGAGGATTTAAGTCCCGAATACCTATTGATCTTATATATAGTAGGAGAGAAGGGGATCATCACTTGATACAAAAATCCTGTAGAATAATTCTTTAAATGGGTGTCAATATTACAATGCATGTCTTTTTCCATAGCTCAAGGAGGATGTAATCAAATATTATGAAGCATGACATCAGGAAACAACTCTTGAACATGAAAAATGAAAGGTAAATCAATGTTATTAATTTGAAATTTAGTCGTCAAATCAGGCTAAGGAATCCAACACCAACAAAAACCAAATAGTGAATGGTAAGGATATTTTATCAAATTATGTGTCAATATTAATAATTAATTGTCAAAACATTCTCTTGTATGGATATGTTATTGGGTGAACTTGAAGTCCTTATGTTTAGCATATCTAAAATGACACCATAATGAGATTCATGATCAAATTTGTTGAGTTATCACCATTCAAATGGGGGATAGAGGCAATGGAGGCTAGAGGTGGAAAAAAAACCTCATTTTAGCCACTACCAATGGGGCCACACTATGATATAGTGGTGCATGTTTCAAATTTTTAATGCTTTTATGTGCTTTGTGAATAATATCCTACTATGGTAACATTTTTTAAATACTCATATTTTAACGAGATCACTTTTTGAGGATAGGAATATATTTTAAGGTAAACTCAATATGGATTATTATCTAGTTAGTTTGGGAGTTTTGAGAATTTAAGATTTTGGGGAAAGTGCCTGGGGTCTTTGGAATTAAACTTAGGAGCCACACCTTTTTATGGTTATGAGATAGCTTGATATAGTTATATGTGCTCCAAAAACTATTTTCAAAATAAAGGTTTTAAATCACATGTGATTTTTCTCTCCCATGTTCACACTAAGGTGAGGGGATGTTAGGAATTAATGTTTAGTTAGGCAAGAAAATTAATAATATTTTCGTATGTTTTATGGAGAATAATGTGGGATATAGAAAATTTTTAAGGAATACTTGATAAAGTATAACTCATAGGTTTTAGGAGATTAAGTAGCCATATAATTGTAAGGTTTTATATTGATTATATATGGAAGATATAATTTTATTGTGTGTTTTCTATGTTAAACTAGTCCAAATATTTAAGATTATTTTGATTTGATAATGGCATATGCTAAATATAAAAATACTAAAGAGATCATGATTCTTATCTTTTATGGTTGACTTTGTGACTATGGTTATATTCTAGAAGTGAAAATAAGAGATAAGCATGCCCATGGTTTATTAAATTCTAAAATTGTTCATAGTTTCTACTAGGTTGAATCAGTTGGATAGGGTCAGTATTCCCATTTGATACTGACCTACAAGTCATTGGGTTGTGTATAAGTATGACATAGTGACTGTATGGTCACATATGACATGTGTAGATCCAAAAATCAACCTCTTTTACCTCAAAACTCTAGATGTACTTTATGAGGGATATAAAAATACAAAATTAGGGGAAGTGTAATGGGTTGATCTATCCCCAATCACCCCCACTTGATGATTGACCACTACCTACATATCCAATACTCTAAGGAAGGAAATCAAGCCATGTGTAATTCTTCCACCTAGTATTATTGTGTAGTTGTGATCCTTCGCTATGTGTATGTAGCCAATGATTGGATTTGGTAATTGAAAATGTTTCTTTTGACTTGAATTTTTAGTGATTTAAACTTGGCCTATGACTTCTCCTATTGATAGCTATACAAATTGTAAATAACAAGGAATATTTGCAAAGTGTAAAATAATGCATATATATATAAGTGTTAAGTCCCTTTTGAATGAGATATTAATTTATTTATATATACTTCCAATTGAATAATTCCTTTCACCATCAAAACACTATGATTATAGGCTCATGCTAAGGATGGGTTTGATTTTTTAAAATAGTTATTGCTAGGAACGGTTCAATTCTAGCTAGCATAGGTCAATTTTGACTAGTCATAATGATTATAATTGACAAAATAGACATGTGTATAGGGGAATTGAACTAAGACTTTAAATATGTCTATGTAATATATTTATTAGATTTGAAACAAATAGTGAGGCTCATGTATGTGTGTACTAATAAAATGGAAGGGTTAAATCATAAAATAATGAGCAAGTGTGACAGGATGCCAAACTGCAACATTGTTTGAGTGTTCAAGTCATGCATGGTAAATGTGTGTCAATATTTCCATTGTCAAGTGCCAAATACCAAATTTTACCATCTAAAAATTCCCCCCTTCTATTTTAGTAGTGAAATTCCTTAGGAAACAGATAAAATATATTTGAGTGTGTACAACACACTTTTCCATCTGGGAGATGGCTCCAAATGATCAAACAATATAAGTTTGGAGCTCTACAAATGAGAAGATGAAATGTTTTTTTATCAATTTGTGAAGCTTCAATCTCCTTACCTATTTTACTTCATATTCTTGGCTAACTTGGTATAAGTTCCTTGATTTACTTTACTAATCTTGGTGTTTTTTCTTTTTTGTATCTTGATCACTCTTATGCTATTACCTTTCTTTTATGATTATTGGTTTTATTTTATTTATGTGGCTATTTATTTTTCATCTTGGGTTTTATGCCAAGAATGATAGTTTAATTTTAGAGACATTTAGATAACATTTTAATCATCACATCTACATAGAAGGAGGTGGCGATGGCAGTTTAAATTGTGTAGGGTGTGAGATGGAATCGACCAACAGTGGTTGTTTTAATGAATTTGGTAAGGATAAGATCCCTTATAAAAAGTACCTTCACAAAGCTTCTCATTAGAACTTGGTATTCATAGAAAGATAGGTGAAAGATGAAATAAAAATTGTTCCATGAGGTATTGTAACTGGAATAAAACCACAGGCTTTCAGAAGGAGTGGCATTCACTTTTAATGGCTTCGGCATGGAAGAAGGTTGTGGAGATAAGAAAAATAGTGAACAAATCAGCAAGTCCCCTTTCCTTATGAAAACCCCAACCTTGACTCCAAATGAATCTATGGAAAAAGATCTATATATGTAATAATTCAAGTTTAAGAATATTGGGATATTATTTTTTCTTAAATAGAGTTTTTTTTTTCATCTAGGAAATTTTTTGACAACTAGTTGAACATACTTTGGGGGAAAAGAAGGGGCATGTGTGTTAGTTTTTACAGAATCATACAAAAATAGGTTTTCATGGTGACTTATAAGAATTATAATATGCAAATAAATTATATTAGTAAACCTATGTGAAATGTTGGTTATCCCTTGGAATCCTAGCCATGACTCTTAATATATTGTCTACAAAACTTTCCAAAGATGGATTGATATTAAGAGCATTATGATTCAAATATGGAATTTTCTCCCATAAGATCTCAAACTATTGGGGAGGTGCTCAAATTTTAAAATACTAGAATTTATTTATCCCGCATGCATGCAAGAGTACTATTTTGTTAGTAATAGTTTGAAGTCTTTCCAAAAACACTATTATCCAAAATACAATACTTGTCATTCTCTTGCACAATTAATGGTTTGGGTGTCCTTACTACTTATTTATTCTATAAAAATATGGGCATTATTTTTTTACCCCATGTTGAATAAAAATAATAATGAATTGCATAATGATATGAAATTTGTTCCTAAAAATTTAGAGGTTGAGGCTAATTATTTGTTGAATTTGACTGATGTTGGATTAGTTGTGAAGGAAAACCTGCACTATGAATCTATTAAACAAAGTGAGTTAAATTATTGAGTGAGTGCTAAAGACATACACATTATGGAAAGCAAGGTTGGTGGAATTGTGCATCCCTTTTTATCTCTTAGAGACTTCCCCTCTCCCCCCATCGGAAAGCAAGGTTAGTGGGAATGTTAGAGGACTTGAATATTTTGATAGAAGGTCCTTTGTAAGGCAATTCATACATTCAAGGAATTAGATTTTTTTTTCTATTTTAATAAGTTAAGGAAGTAGGGATTAAGCTTGATATGGCATTGAACTTTGTCTGGCCAAATTGTATTCACTTCTCTACTAGACACTCTAGAGGTAAATTTGGTGCCTCCATCCTCAATAACCCCAAGTGTGCTAGATCTGTCATTGAGCATGGCTGCTCACCTTGTCAAAGATGTGTTTAGGTAACCATCTCTCATCAGAACCATAATTTTTAGATTTTTAATATATATGCCCCCAATGACTATAGAGAGAGGAGTGAGCTTTGGAATTGGGTATCCTCCCATCTAAAGGACCAACCTCTAGATCACAGCTAGTAATTCTAACATGATTGAATAAAAGAAGGATAAAATGGGTTGTGAGCCCCTCTCTTAAAAAGGTCATGAGATGTTATTTTGGTCCAAAATAAAGCTTATTCATAGGAATTACAATCCCCTACAAAAATGTAAATCCTCTAGTAAAATAATTTGGTACACATGATGTAATAATCAAGCTAATAATAAAATAGTGTACTCTATGTTAGACAAATTCTACTTGCATCAAGATTGTTTTAACCTAACATAAATCTATGAGTGTAACTTGATGAATGTTCTTGTGTTTACTATTTCTAGTCATCACCCCATTGAAACATGTGCTTCTCTTAAAACTTATGATGAGAGTAAGAAACTTCATTAGAAAGGTCTATATAAACTAAATGTTTCACACTTAGAAGATAGAGAGTGGAAAGAGGGTATTCAAACCTCATGGAACATTACCAAAATGATGAGTAAGTTGTCTTCCAGTATTAACACTTAGAATAGTTGTGTGAATCTGAGAAAAAAATTAGCGAGAAGTTATGGTAAAATCAAGGATAAAATAATGAGAAATTTTATAAACTCCTAGGAAATCTTATTTTTTGTTGAAAACACTCTCTAGGATGAGCCCTCAAATGATGGTCTATTGAGTAATATAGTTACCTTATAACATAATATAAGAATGACTCATTAGTATATTACAAAAAGGCCTTAGATTAGGTCCAAATTAAATTAGTTGAAATTGGGGGACAAAGGAACTAAGTAATTCATCAACCTTCTCAAAGCTAAACATAGAGAAAAAAATAAAATTAAGATTTTTGGTGTCCTTACTCAAGGTATCAGTGAAATAAAAAAATGTGGTCTTGTCATTTTACTCCTACATTTTTTATTTAGATGGTTCAAGCTAGCAGGTTGAATTGAATATGAAAATTTGTTCTAATTGTATCCCAAAAAAAATTACCCTAAAATAAACTGCTTTCCTTGACATCTTTTTTTTCTCTTGATGCAATTTACTCTCTCAAGAATGATGAGGGTCTAGGTATGAGTGGATTCTACGCTGAGTTTTATAAGAGTATAAAAGATTGGATTGCCAAATATTATCTTGAAGCTTATAGAGATGATGTGGAAGTTGGTTGTCTTGTACTAGACATCAATAAGGGTGTTATAAAACTCATCACCAAAGAAGGAGACCAAGCTTAAGTTAGAAACTGGATGACAATCATCCTCCTAAATGTCTCCTATAAATTCTTTGCTAATATATTTGCTAGGATAATCTCTTCCTCATTTATAAATATTATTTATGATACCAAAACATGGTTTATTAAGGGAAGATACATTATCAACAACCTTTTATCTGGTTGGGAATGTATGTAATGGGCACAATACTATAAAAAAACATGTGGAGATGATACTTCTTGATTTTGAAAAGTTTTATGAAATGATAGAGTGGACATTTATAAACATTAAGTTTTATGCTTTTCAATTTTAGGATAGGTTTTGAAAGATGGTTACTAAATTATTCAAATATGACTCATTAGTTATTGAAATTAATATAACCCTCACTAAATCTCTTAGTCTGAAATGTTCGATTAGGAAAAGGTACCCCCTATCATCCTCTCTTTTTTTGGTATCAAAATATGCTCTCCATTATCTTCTTAGGGACCCCATATTATAGGGTTATCTTTTCCTAACTCCTCTAAGGTACTAGATTTTTTGTTTTTTTATTATACTAATTTATCCCCTGTCTTTGAAAAAGACAATTTATAACATGTTACCTCTAGAATTAATGTATATTAGTCTAGTTTTGGTTGTGAAGTTGCATTCTATAAGTCTTGTATTATTATATGGGGAAAAAATCCTCCTGAGTGGATGTCTGATTTCAAATGGAGTTGGAAAGGCCATAAACACTTAGTAATATGTTTGGGTATCCCATTTGCATTCTCTCCATCATTTAAATAAATGTGGAATTGGGTTTTTATGAAGATTGATAATAAGATTAAGAAATGGGATGGGTAAATGCCTTCCTTGCTTGACTATATTTAATTATGCCATAAAATCCTCTCTTCTTACATCTACTATTCCTCATACTAGCTCTTTAATAAGTCTTAGTTTAACAAGCTTCATAATATCATTAGAGACTTTTTCTGGTCAAATGGTAAAGGTAATAGGAAGGGAATGCTATTACTTGGGAAATCTAATATAAATCTAAATTTATTTGGGGGTTTGTCCTTAAGGATTTAAAATTCCAAGGTATCACCCTAGTTTTCAAATGGTTCATTAAAGCTCTTGAAGGTAATGAACCATGGAAGATCTCAATTAAGAAATTTGATGGGGGCTTCTCCAAAAGGTAAGCATCAGTGGTATGATCTACACATTTCAAATATTTTAGTTGGGTATGTCTTTGTTAAAGTATATGGATCTCCCATCTTCTGATCAATATGAAAATCTTGTGAATGCATTAAGCATTTGCTAGTGGTGAAATCCATTTTTAGTGGTCTAAGGTTAAACTACCATGGGTAAAGATATTCATGGTTGAATCTTAAATTTAATAACTCTCCTTTGGACTTGATTAGGGGTTGATTTATTTATTTTTAGCACTATATTGATCTAAAAACCTTTAGTGATCTCCTTTCTTAGGGAATTTGTGCCTCATGGACCAAGATTCAACATAGGTTTCAAACCCTTTCCACCCAAAGAAGAACTTAGACACTTCTTAAATCTTTGCATAATACCAGCTCTACTACCACTTTGAAGGGCAAGGAAGAATTTTGAGAGAGTATCAAAAGGTTGAATGGCCCTTACCTTCAGAAATTCACCACTAAAATTTTATATTATAAGCTCTCTTTCACTAAGAATATCTACCTTAGTCTCAATAACATTTGGGTTGTTTGTTACCCCTTTTATAGTTGTATTAACAATCTGACATTATTCGGCCTTCATGTCTTGAGCCTAAAAAGACACGTTTTAGGTGGTTACTCCTTCCCTATAATCTCTTTGCTAGTGAGATCTTAGCTAAAATAGGTTTTGGTAATCTGTTTTGTTCTTTTTGTGTAGAGGTAGAGAATATTTAACATCTTTTATCACTTGTCCTTTTAGTGCTTGTTTTTGGAGGAGTCGTCTGAATGTATGGTCAAAAGTTTTTACATGTGATATTTTTTGGTTAAATGTGGTGTTTTGTTATGTTTGTTCTAAAAAAAAACTCACTTATTTTTTGAAATGCTATGTTTGTTATTTTCAACTAATATTTTGTGGTTTATTTGGAAGCAAAAGAACTTAGATGTTTTTCAATTTAAGGGAAGGGTGTTTGCTAACTTCTCGATTGAATTTATTACAAGGATTCTTAATCTGCATATTTATCTCCATCCAAAGGTTTCAAATTCACTGGTATAAAATTTCCATAAGGGATGATGAAGGTCACTTCTAACTATCTAATAGAAATAGGTGGCTTCCCTAGAATGAGCCCTCCTTTATATTGGAGAGTTATTCATTGTGATGTGATAGATGACAACATCATGGAGTATGAATGTGAGATAATGAAGGATGCATACTTTGAGAAGGCATCTGACTTAGAATTGGATATAATTGGTTGCACTTTCTGATCATTGAAATAGTATGGATTAGTAGGATGGTACAAATGATTAACTCCTCATTGTGTTTCAGTCATCTTTGTAACACTTTTAGTAGGAGTAGGCAAGTTTTACTAGAATGAAGAGAAAAGAAAATGTCACATTGTCTTTTAGAATATGTTAAAATTAAATTGAGCTTACTGGTGAACCTATTTTTGTAGGCTATGGGGGTATCTTTCCAAAGGAAATTGATCAGTTTATTGAAATAAATTTAACCACTCTCATTTCCAACCATCAAAGCTTCATTAAGAGTGGTAGTAAAGTTGATAGAGATATAATGATACAACATATCTAAGATGTGAAGATTGTCCACCTACTCTCACAGGTAAATGATGATACTCATCATGGTATGGGCTGATAAGGGGTTTGATGCATTAACCAGAGGATGTGAGGATTATGTTATGGGAATAGAACTAGTTGAACATGGGGTTGGTAATGATGACATTGATAGTTGTTTTATTATTGGTGGTAATATCTTGTAATTGAGACCTATTGGTTGATATTTACTATTTTGGTCCCTATTTTGGATGTTATCTTTTTTAATTTTGACTTTTTACTCTTTTGTTGGCTAGTTTTTTTATATTATTTAAGTGGAATATAATATTGGTCAAAATTTGATACTTATTGGTGGGCACAGAGTTTCCCATATATTATTATATTATATTTTGTTCATCTTCTGGATGTTTTATCACTTGTTCATGCTCTTATAATATTTTTTAAAAATGGCTCCAAATGTACAACTTTTCTCCATGCAAACCAAAAATGAAAATGAAGTAATAAATTTATATATGTGAAATATTAAATTTGAAATTTTAAATTGAAATAACATTGGTTAGAATACACCTATGTGTTGCTGGAATGCATGTTTCACTTGCAACTTGTTTGAGATAATACTTCTTTGTTGAAGAACATAGAGAGTTTGGGTGATAATTATCCACACTTGTGTAACTATGTATGACCTTGGGTTGGGAAGGAAACATGTCTCAACCATCATGAATTTATATAAAATTACAAAATTACTAACCCAAATAACTATGTAGTAAAAAGAGAGAGAAAAATGCGGCCAAGTTTACTCATATAAATCACTACATAGGTATATGAGAGAACCATCATTCAAGGTTCACACAAAGAAAATGAATAAACCATTGCATATGGATTACAGATTCAATTGTAATGTTTCTCTTTATTTTGATCTATTTAAACTAAAAATTCATGATTGAAATTTATTGAACAATATTCATGCCCCAACCATGTATGCATGTTTTGATTTTGTAATTTTGATCAATGTAGGATACAATGCATGATCAAAAGATAATGGACCATGTCCATGCCTCCATCATGACCATAAATATGATGAGGGTTATGTGGAATGACACCCATTTTCTATTTAATTATAAATTATTTTATTATATGTGTGTGCATGAACCAGTATCACGCTTTTATAAGGTATAGAAATTGTAATTGTACTTCCCATGACCCTACTCATCTATATTATTACACATCAGATTATGTCTAGACTAAAAACCTTGGTCATCTATATTTGAGACATTCACCACTTTCTTGGATCCTTCATGCATATTATTCTCATCTTCAAAACCATCTTGGCCTTTTCTCATGCTAGATGGGCTCTCTAGGGACCCCCTGTGACCTTTCTGGGAACCTATTGACCATCCTAGGCCTCTAATTGACCTAGGCCATGGATTAGGGATGAAATAAATGTCTTAATACACATGTTTCATTCACAAAATCCATGGGTATAATGCATGCAAAAATCCCAGTTTGGTCCCAAATGGTAAAAAATGACTAGTTTTTGGTTTTTTGGCACATTAGCATTGGGATATATGTGCCATCCTGATTAATTTTGAGAATATATCTTCTCTCTCTTGATTATTATTCCCTATATTTACTCTCATTCCTTATTTAATCTCTCTTGATTCATTCTTGGAACTATTGAGCTTGATTGGCAATAGAGGGTCCCATATATTACTACACATTTACTTGGAGATTCCATTGTTGCTCTTAGTTATTCCTGATTCCTTGTGGCTTGATTTAAGCACCTAAAATTTGAATTTAACCTAATTTTTGAATTTTTTTGGAGATCTTACACCATTAAAAGTTCTCACTTTACCTCCTCCTTTACTCTTGGCTTTTGGTTTGGACCTCAGCTTGCACCTAGCTTGGTCTTCCTCCTACATTGATTCCTAGCTTAGATTCCTGGTTGGTAGAACATATGCACATAATCTTTGGGATTTATCTAAGGTAAATTTGATATGAAAATTGAAACTTCATTGTTTGTTTTAGTATATATGCCAGGGTTTTATTTTTTTTGGTGATTTAGTTGTTTTTTGCATTGTTTAGAATAGTTTATAAAGTTTATGCATTCACATTATGGTTACAAGATATCTTCATTACTTGAAATATTTACCATTACATGTTATGATTTCATTATAACTAGTTTCATTATAGATTAGGATTATACATTCTCAAAAAAAAACTATACAACTTGCTTAAATAATCTCTCTTACTAAACTAGAATATTGCATTGTTAGAAAACATTAGTGTTGAAGGTGAAAGATAGCTCAAATCTAGATTAGGCACACTCTTGAACCCTTTATTTAAATGTATTTATTTATTAACATTTATTTCATTTGGCCTAAAATTTACTTAGATTCTAGATTTATATTTCATTTGTTAGATCTCTTTATTTGGCATTGTTGTTTCTATAATTTGTATGCAATCAATAGTCTAGTCTTAGCTACTTGATTTACTATGATTGGATCCGATAGAGATACCTACATCCTTTGTGTGCTTGATCATGTTAGCCCCAACTTATTTTACTAGTCCATATATATCTTGGTATAATCCAGTAAACCAGATAGCCACTATAGATCTCCTGTAGCCTATAGAAATCCTAAGCCTTCTACCCTCTTAGTGGTTTGCTTTAGCACCCTACCAAACACTGGTGGTTTTTCTCATATTCTTAGAGATATATTATGGAAGGCCTAGTGGGATCTTAGATATGGTATCATGTTATTTATATCATATATAGATCTCCCCTCTTATATCTATTAGGCTTTTCTTTCAGTTGTGTTTTGGCTCTCTTGCCTTGGTTATTTTCTCTTGCTTTGGTTTTATGTCATTCTCCCTATTAGTTTTCCTTAAATTTTCCTTTTCTATTTTCTTCCATGTTTATCTTCCTTCATTACACCCATGGCCAATCTCCCACCCTTGGGATTCTAATCCTGTTGGATTTAAGGCCTCATCCCTGAGCTCACTCATGAGTAATCCACAGCTACAATGGAACACCATAGACACTGTAGGACCCAGGAGGTTCCCTCAACATAGGATGGTGGCATAGATTCTCTCTCATTCAAAAGGGAACAAGATTGGAAGATATATAACCAATGGACCTGGTATTCTTTTCACAAGTCCAAACTTCTTTCATGTGAGGATGGTTTTTGTCAGCCTCATGCCGCATCTCATTCACCTATTCAAGGTGATGAAGATCCTATTGCATGGTTAGGCCTGATGAGTTATGTGTGATCATTGAAAATTACCATAGATGACTTTAGGTGAATGAATAGCATCCTTCTCCCCCCTAAGATTTGATGGTGTGCTTCCTCTAGAGATAGAGCTTACACACGTTTAGTTTTAAGTACCTCGACTAGTTATCATGTGAGTTTCCCATCTCTTTCTTAGATAGAGACTCTAGAGAAATAACACCCTCATATCCATGAGGTGGGTCATAGGTATTATAACTTGGTGAGGTATCCACATCATGGGAGACCTCCCATCCTCCTAGACCTTCCTTTAAAGTTTCTGATGAGCGTACTAGTTTTGATCATCACCTATGGACTAGAGATTCGTGGGATGGATATCAAGAGAATCAACACCTACATATTGACCCTCATCTAATGGTAACTAACCAATATCATGTATATTTTGGTCATCATGACCATTTATATGAGCATGCCATGTCTTCACATTATCGTTATGGGGACCATCACACTTCTCCTAGCTATTTCCCACACCATGGTAGAGATGATTTCCATCATGAGAATCCTCCTTATCAGGAGTCACTTGAAAATTATCCTCTCCATGGCCATGGTTATTTTGATGTATATAATCATATGTAACACCATTACCATCTCAAGCCCCCTCCTAGATCTCATCACCAACCTGCTATCAATAATGCTTATAAGGATCTCCATCGAAATCCTCTAGCCCCTTGGGTGCATGTTATTCCCCTTCCTACTCCTATCCCTAAACTACCTAAGTTTAATGGTACTTGGGACTCAAGTCCCATAGAGCATATTATGGAATTCAATATGAATTGTATGGATTGGAAATAGTATTAAGGCATGATGTTGAATCTCTTCACTCATTTTTTATGTGCTAAAGCTCTTTTCTGGTTTCAGAATCTACCTCTAAATTCTCTCTCTATTTATAGCTCATTATGGATGATTTCTTCTAATATTTTCATATCTCTAGACCCTTTAACCTCAACATCTAGTCACTCACCTCCATGGCTCAAGCCAAGGGTGAGTTAAACTTTGATTAAGTGTTCAGTCATTCGTACATGTAGGACTAGGTTCTTAGATGACCAACTTTATGATATGTTCATGTGAATATTGAGGCAGGAGGTTCACCTTGAGGTCCTCAAGTGTGAACTAGCCTCTTATGATGAAGTTATTAATGAGTGTCTAAATATCAATGTTTTTAAGGTCTGTGTGGGCATATGGCCCATACTAACCCAAAATTTATCCTCTTTATATGATCACAACCACAATGTGAATAATGATGACATCACTGATTCTCTTCCCAAGAAGGACAAGAAGGATATCCATGAGGTGAATTCTTTAAGCAAGAATCCAACTGAAAATAAGGCTTCTAAATTAAGCACAACAAAATAGTGGATGTTGTTTCCTTATGACCCTGCCAAGTTTTGTAATTTCCATCAGATGAGGGAATAATGATGATAATTGTGCCACCCAAAATTTTTGTGTACAAGCCTCACCTCCATCAAAGAGTTCTCCCCTTGCATATCCCAACCAAAATTTGAATGTGTTTAAGGATCCTCTACCTAACCACAACAAGGAGAAGAAAAAGAAAAAAAAAGAAGAAATCAAGGACTAAATCCCCTCATTTTCCTTCTTACTCTTCCACCTATTATGACTCCTCCTCCCAAACCGACCCAAGAGGGAAAGCCAAGCATGAGAGTATCAAGGTCAAGGGACTAAACTCTACTAGGTATGAGTGATTTATCAACATTTGCTTTGATCAAGCCACTGACCCTATTGGAAAGACTAGTGGTGTTGGGCTTCTTATCTAGCCCATCGAGGTAGGGAACCCTAAAGTCAAATTTGACTTTAGGAATAATAACCCTCCCCAGGCTAGACAACATCCTTACTCCATCATAGAGGAGTTGTAGGGCTTCTTGGCTAGGATCTCCATTTGGGACCTTCACCTTTTCCCTGAGCAAAGGGGGCTTGTCTTTGATGATCTTGGTTTATTTTGTGAGGGTCCTCTATGTGATGATGTCAAATTTTTGCTCAACTTTGATACACATGAGCACCCTCATCCTCCCATCTTATCTTTTGATGCAACCTCTTTATCAAATGCTTCAGTTATTGAAAAGAGGGATCGATTCCTTCTCTATATTGAAACTTCCACTGATGATTATTGTATCAAGTGGTGCATTGTCAATGAAGAAGATGCATTAAATATCATGCCCATGTGTGTGTTCAACAAGCTCATGATCAATTAGAAGAAGCTCTCTAATTCTCATAATAACTTTGTGGGGTTCAACAATGACATAGTTACACTAGTAGGGAACATGAAGCTCTGGGTCAAGTTTGGCCCCAAGATAGTAAGGATTGAGTTTTATGTGTTAGACCTTGATCTTTCATACAACATTATTCTTGGTGTCCTTGGACTACTACCATTTAGGTCATCACATCAACCATGTTTTGTATGGTTCAATTCATACATGAAGGTGAGGTTCATACCATGGAGGTTGACCTAAATCCCTAGGCATTTCTCTATGCAAAGGCAAAACCCTTAGGTGATGCTTTGGTTGTCTTCTCATGGGTATCTATGGATTCCCACACACCCCCTTCTTTTGAGTCTCATTTTATCAAGGATGAATGTTGTGATCTAGTTGAGTATCGAGTAACATTCACTCATTATGAGTTGGCATGAATTGGACAACTCCCTCTCCTACCCCATGACACTAGGTTAGTTCTTCCCTTCTTAGAGACCTCTTTCAGAATGTGTCCTCAAATGTAGAGCTTCCCCTTTTGTCATGTTTCTCCCATCATAGTATCAACTCTCTCAGTGCCTCTCCTATAGACATGGCTAGAATTATTGAGTTTAATCCTGAGTGTTATGCCATACATGGTATAGCACACAACCTGATCAATAAGAGGAGAGCTTACAATAATCTCATGCATGTGCATCTTACACATCACCATCGTCTTACTTGTTTGGGTTTAGAGGTATTATTCACCCATAATGACCCTGCCTTCAACACTCTTATGTCTCAGGTCATGACTAGTGAACTTAAGGATATGGATGCTCCATCTCCTTCCTCTTAATTTTTCCCTATTATTTGGCCTCTTCATAGGCTAAACAATGACCTACCTTAGGGGTAAGCCTCTCATTAGGGAGAAGTGGCTGCCTTTCCCTTAGGGGCAGGTCTAAACTTGAGTTTGTGATGCTTTGGTGAGCCTTAAAGCTTACTAGAGCGCCCTCTCCATGCCCCTCATTCAATAAATTCCCCCTCTCATGGTATCCATGATTAGACCCTTCTACGTATCCTTAGCCATTTGTCTTGTGCACTCCTCCTTGGATGCACCTCAAGATAAAATTAGATTCTTTTGCTTCTTTTAGTTGGTTGGGCTATTGCTTGCTAGTAGCTAGCACTCTACCAACTCCCTCTCTCTTTTTCCTTAGTACTTACAGGGGGTGTGGGTTAGTGGTTGTGGTTTCTTATTATTTGTTCCAACCTTATCTGGATCATCTTCATATATCATGTGCCTCCTACCACCCCTCCTCACCTCTCATTGTGGTTGGCATTGAGGCACTCTCTCATGGTTGGCCACACATATCAGTGGTGGCTATATCGATTGAGATGCCTTTCCTACCTCTGGCACTCTGAATCCTCTTCATGTTTTCATGAGAGATAAATTTGAACCTAGATTATTTTTATTCGCTATGGAATAATAAAAACATGTTTGACACACTCATAAACATTTTTTTCTTATTTCCCCCTTTCCCTTCCTTTCTGTGCTAGATCTGGGCCCTATCAAGCTCCCCATGCCTATTTTTTGGCCCTTTCTAGCCTAGGCCATGGGTATTTGGGATAGACCATGGCATGGAAGTGGTATAGGCCATGGCTTTGCCTAGGCAAGCCATAACCTAGGCTACCTACTTTCTTTTTTTCCCCTTATAGGCCTCTATTTTGCTCCTGGAACCCCAAAACCTTCATCTTAAAGGTTTTGGCCCATTCCAAACATAATGGTGGGGTCTATTTATTTATTTGAATCCTCCTTAAGTGTGTTTTTGGACTATTCCAATCTCTTGGTCACTTAGGTCCTCTAGCCTATCAGGCCTATGTACTCCTTACTGAATACACCTTATGGGCCCCTTTTGGATGTTTTTCCCTTTTTTGTATTATAGACTATGAAACCTAAATATTAGGGTTTTTGGTATATTATAATCATAATAGCGGCCTCCATTTTTTAATCCTATGCTATTTTGGTCCTTGAGACCCCTTTCAGGTCCCCATTGACCTCTCAAGCCGGCGCTCCATTTCATGGGCAGCTAGGTATAGAAGTTACTTGTGCTTCTTTTAGTTAGTCATTTATCTAATTTTACATGGTCGATCCATTATAACTCCCTCTCTTTCTTATTTTTAATGGTTGTAGGTAGGGTTGTTAACTAGATGCAGTGGTTTGGGACTTACTCTGGTCTTGTCGATTGGTCTTCATCTTCTCCAAACTTCCCCCCACTTTCCCTTGTTACCTCTTACCATGGTCAGTGTGAATCTACCACTTTGATTGTGTATTCATTATAGTATTTGTTTCCCTCATCTAACTTACTTATACCACCTTACTTTGAGATTACCTCTCATTAATTAATAGTCTTGTATCCTTGAAACCTGTCAGGTGTACCTCTCAGTGTTAATTCATATAGATGGAAGTAATCAAGAAAACCCAAAACTAATAACTATAGCTTGGCTTGTCAATGATCTATGGGGCCATGAGCTTGTTGAAGCTAGTTTCTTCCTTACTAGTGAAATAAATAATGTCATTGAGTATCATGAAATCATTGGATCCTTAATTCACCCATGATTTAGACATGTGCTATGTGTAGTTATTCTCTGACTCACTCTTAGCCATGTCTAAAATCACTGGTGTCTAGGCCATCCTTAGCTCTGAATTGTTCCCCCTCTTTGACGTAGTGCATGATTTGCTCTCATTCCTTGAGGATGTCTAGTTCACCCATATCCCTCATAGGGGGAACACTATGGATGATAACTTAGTGAATGTCATTATGGATAGTATGATTTTATTTGATATTACTTATGTCCCTTCTTTGTAGGAGATGAGTTGGAGTTGGAGTTGGATTTCAGATTACACAACATTTGCACTTTCTCCCGTGGATCATGTCGTCAACTTTTTCCACTACCATCTTTATCTAGTAAGTGTAGGTAATGTTTCCTTTTATATTTATAGTTATTTATTTCCTTTAATTTGGTTTGGCTTCCAGGTACCACACAACACTCCTTGTTCATTCAAACACTAATTTCTTGTATCTTGGGGGCATATGTAATCATACTTTTCATGACCCTCCTCTTCCCTATGAATATGCATTAGCTCATGTGTAGAATAATGACCTTGGTCATCCTAATTTGAAACATTCACCACTTTCTTGGACCCTTCCCACATATTATTCCCATCCTCCAAACCACATTAACCTTATTTGATGCCAAATGAGCTCTTTAGGGACCTCCCAAGACCCTTCCAAGAACCTGTTGACCATCACAGGCCTCTGCTTGACCCAAGCCATGACTTAGGAGGAAATTTGTGGCCTAGTATACACATTTTCTTCATGAAAGATTAGACCTAGGCATAATGTGTGCAAAAATTCCAATTTTATCCCAAACAGTAAAAAACAACTAGTTTTCGGCTTGTTGGTGGATTAGGGTTGGGATATATGTGCCATCTTCATTCATTTTGAGCCTCTCTCTTATATCTCTTGATTATTCTTTCATCTCTTGACACTCATGGATTCTTGAATCTATTTTTATTCATTTTTGGTACTCTTGAGATTAATTGGTGATAGAGGATCCTATATGCTTCTAAAAATTTGTTTGGAGATTCCATTGCTACTCTTAGTTGTTCTTGCTTCCTTGTGGATTACTTATAGCTCTTATATTTGGAATTACATCTGATTTATGCACTTGGTTGGAGATCTTACACCATTGTAAGTTCTCACTTCACCTCCTCCTTTTCTCTTGGCTTTTGGTTTGAACCTCAGATTACACATAGTTTGGTCTTCCTTCTACATTACTTCCTAGCTTGGATTTTTGGTTGGTAGAACATCTGCACATCTTCTTTGAGCTTGATTTGATAGCACCTTAATATCAAAATTGAAACTTTGTTGTTTTATGTAGTATATATTATAGGGTTTTATTTGTTTTAATGATTTAGTTATTTTGTTCATTATTTAAAATAGTTTTTGAAGCTTATGTAGTCACATTGTGGTTACAAGATATCTTCATTTCTTTAAATATTTACCATTACATGTTATGCTTACATTAGAAATAGTTTCATTACATTTTAGGATTATACATGCTCAAAATGAACTAGACAACTTTATTAAATAATCTCTCTCTCTTGCTAAACTAGAACATTGCATTGTTAGAAAATAATAGTGTTGAAAGTGAAAGATAGCTCAAATCTAGATTAGGCATGCTCTTTAAATATTTCTTTAAAATGTCTTTATTGATTAAAATATTTTTTATTTGACCTAAAAGTGCCTTATATTATATATTTACATTTCATTTATTATCTCTCTTTACTTGGCATTATTATTTCCTCAATTTATATACAATCAATATTCTAGTCTTAGCTACTTACTTTACAGTGGTTGAATATGCTAGAGATACCTACATCCTTTGTGCACTTGATCGTGCTAGCCCCAATCTATTTTATAATTCCATCTATAGCATGTTGTATCTATCAAAATGAATAGTCACTATAGATCTCCTGTAGCCCATAAAAGCCATGAGCCTTCTAGCCTATTAGTGATTTGATTCAACACCTTGTCAAAAAACTCATGGTTTTTTTCATATTGTTGGAGCTACAAAAACCTACAAAATTGGAAGAAGTGTAATGGTTTGATATATCCCAAATCACCCCCACCTAATAATTTACCACTGCCTACATATCCAACACTCCAAGGAAGGAAATTAAGCCATGTGTAATTCTCCCACCTAGTGTGATTGTGCAATTGTGTTCCTTCACTATGTGTATGAAACCAATGACTGGATTTAGTACTTCAAAATATTTTTAACTTGAATTTTGAGTTATTTAGAATTTGATTATGACTTATCCTAGTTATATGTATTTAAATTAGAAAGAATAAGGCATTTTTTCAAAGTGTGAAATAATGTATAAATGTATAATAGATAAGTGTTAAGTCCCTTTTGAATGAGACATTAATTTTGGATCCAATTGAATAATTCATTTCACCATTGACACATTAGGATTATGGGATAACCATAATGATGGGTTTGTTTTTGTAAAATAGTCATTTATAGGAGTAGTTCAGTTCTAACTAGCACATATGTCATTGTTGACTAGTCATAACGATTGTAATTGGCAAAAAAGACATGTATATAAGGGAACTAAACTAAGAATTTAGATATGTCTATGTAAGATATTTCATAGCTTTAAAAAAAAGTATGGTTCATATATGTGTGTAACAATAGAATGGAAGGTTTGAATTATAAGATAACATGCTAGTGTGAGAAGATGCCAAACTATGATCTTGTTTGAGTGCTAAAGTAATACATGGGAAATGTGTGTCAAGATTGCCATTTCAAGTACCAAAGACCAAGTTTTAGCATCTAAAAATACCATTTTGTATTTAAAGTTATCCCCTGTAATCCTAGCCTTGACTATAAATATATTGTCTATAAAACTTCCTTGAGATGGATAGATATTAAGATTATTCTTATTCAACTTTGTAATTTTCTCCCACAATCTCTCAAACTAATAGGGGTGGTGTTAAGATTTGAAAATACTAGAATTTATTTATCACACATGCATGCGAGAGTAATAATTTATCTATAATAATTTGAAGTCTTTTTAGATACACTAGTATTCAAAATAAAAGACTTGTCATTATCTTGCTTACTTAATGGTTTAGGTGGCCTTAATGCTTATTTATTCAATTAAAATATGGGCATAAAAAACCCATGATGAATAAAACAACTAGAAAATTACATAATGATATGTAATTTGTTTTACCCAACCGTTGGGGGGGATCTATTGTCATATTAATATCCCAAACAATAGTAGGATGCATCTAAGTACTAGTGCCCACAAGAAAACCTATGTGAAAGGGAGATATGTCAAATTTGACATGCATCGATAATGAAACCCACCCTCCTAGATGAAATCAAGGGGAGAAGTGATTATATCTGCAAGAATGGCTTTTGATCCTTTTAGAAGGCAATAATGGTAGTCCTTGATGTGTCACATTTGATGACACATGACTGATGGTTCAAGGGGAATTTCCCTAGTGGTCCAACAACTCTTGGGGGTGGAAAAATTCCATCACAACTTTATCTATTTGGCATTGAATCTGCATACAGGTTAAAGATATACCAAAAACCTTATCATTAAGTGGAGAAACACAAGAGTAAGCATCATTTCTTAAAATAGAATTATTTCTAGCATTTCATATTTAGAAAAGAAAGATGGCTCTTAAAAAAATCCACATAAAATCAATATAAGTTGGTCAATTGGCTGAGTCCCCTAGAAACAAAATCCACCAATAAAAGAGCTTATGGTGATAAGGCTAGATTAGTCTATGTGACCATTCCAAGTAGAATGGGCTCATGGGTAGAAATAGAATAAGTGTTTGAAAGACTTAGGCCAATGGCATGAAGGAAACTTAGGTGGAGCGATTCTCATGTGAGAGATTTTATCCACGAGCAAGAGGCCTTGGTACACTAAGCACCACATAAAGTGGGTGAGCTTTGGTTTGATCTTGATGCACCAAATGTTTTCTAGTTTGGCAAGCCAAGTTCTAGGAGAGGATTTAAGTCCCGAATCCCTATTGATATTTTAGAGATAAGGAGAGAATTCGATCATGACTTGATATAAAATTCCTATAGAATAATTATTTAAATGGGTGTCACAATTCTAATGCCTATCTTTTTACCAAGCTCAAGGAGGATGTAATCCAATATAATGAAGCATGACATCAGGGAATAATTCTTGTACATGAAACACAAAAGGTAAATAAATGTTATTAATTTGAAATTTAGTTATTAAGTTAGGCCAATGAATCCAATCCCTAGCGAAAACCAAATAGTGAATGATAAGGATATTTTATCAGATTATGTGTCAATATTAATCATCAAATGTCAAAACACTCTCTTGTATGGATATATTATTGGGTGAACCTAAAGTCCTTATGTTTAATGTATCTAATATGAAACCTAAAAGATCTTCATGATCAAATCTAGTGAGTTAGCACCATTCAAATGAGAGATAGAGGTAATGGAGGTTGAAGGTAAAAAGCAAACCTCATTTTAGCCACTACCAATAGGGCCACACTATGATATAGTGGCACATGTTTCAGTTTTTTCATGTTTTTATGTGTTTTGTGAATAATCTCCTACTATGGTGACATTTTTGAAATACTCATATTTTAATGAGTTCATTTTTTGAGGAAATGAATAAATTTTGAGGTAAACTCAATATGGATTATTAATTAGATAGTTTGTGAGTTTTAAGAATTTAAGAGTTTGGGGAAAGTGTCTAGGGTATTTGGAATTCAACTTATGAAGTACACATTTTTTATGGTTATGAGATAGCTTGATATAGTTAAATGTGGTCCAAAAACTATTTTCAAAAAAAAGTTTTTGAATCACATGTGATTTTTCTCTCCCATGTTCACACTACGGTGGGGGCATGTTAAGAATTAATGTTTAGTCGAGTGAGAAAATTAATAATATTTTTTCATGTAAATAATGAGTTGTTAAAACAACTCACGTAGATAGGTTTTATGGAGAATAATGTGGGATATAGATAAATTTTAAGGAATACTTGATAAAATATAACTCATAGGTTTTAGGAGATTGAGTAGCCATATAATAGTAAGGTTTCTTATTGATTGTATAAGGAAGAAATAATTTATTATGTGTTTTCTATGTTAAACTGATCCAAATGTTTAAGATTCTCTCGATTTGATAATGACATATGCTAAATATAATAATATTAAAGAGATCATGATTCTTATATTCTATGGTTGACTTTATGACTATGGTTATATTATAGAAGTAAAAATAAGAGATAAGCATGCCCATGGTTCGTTAGATTCTAAAATTGTTCATATTTTAATCTAGGTTGGCTCAATTGAATAGGGTTAGTGTTCTCAGTTGATACTAACCTGCTAGTCATTACTGGCTTGTGTATAAGTATGACATAGTGACTATATGGTCACTTCTGACATGTGCAGATCCAAAAATTAACCTCTATTGCCTTAAAACCGTAGATGTACTTTATGAGGGATAGAAACCTACTAAAATGGGTGAAGTGTAATGGGTTAATCTATCCCAAATCACCCCCATCTAATAATTTACCACTATCTGTGTATCCAATACTCCAAGGAAGGAAATTAAACCACATGTAATTCTTCCACCTAGTATTATTATGTAGTTGTGATCCTTCACTATGTCTATGTAACCAAAGATTGGATTTGGTAGTTGAAAATGTTTCTTTTGACTTGAATTTTGAGTGCTTTAGATTTGGCCTATGACTTCTCCTAGTGATAGCTATACAAATTAGAAATAATAGGGAATATTTGCAAAGTGTTAAATAATGTATATATGTATAGTAGATAAGTGATAAGTCTCTTTTGAATGAGACATTAATTTATTCATATATACTTCCAATTGAATAATTCCTTTCACCATCAAAACACTAGGATTATGAGCTGACCCTAAGGATGGGTTTGGTTTTTTAAAATATTCATTGCTAGGAATGGTTTAGTTCTAACTATCATAGGTTATTGTTGACTACTCATAATGATTGTAATTGGCAAAAGAGACATGTGTATATGAGAAATGAACTAAGAATTTAGATATGTCTATGTAATATATTTAGTAGATTTGAAACAAACAATGAGTCTCATGTATGTTTGTAACAATAAAATGGAAGGGTTAATCATAAGATCCCATGCAAGTGTGATAGGATTCCAAACTAAAACATTGTTTGAGTGCTCAAGTCATGCATGGTAAATGTGTGTCAATATTCCCATTGTCAAGTGCCAAAGACCAAATTTTAGCATCTTCAAATTCCCCCCTTTTAGTTTAGTAATGGAATTGCCATTGTAAAAAGATAAAATATATCTGAGTATGTACAACACACTTTGTCTTTTGGGAGATGGCTCCAAATGAACAAACAATGTGAGTTTGGAGCTCTACAAATGGGAAGATGAATTTTTTTCTTAATTTGTGAAGATTCAAGCTCCTTACCTATTTTCCTTCATATTCTTGGCCACTTTAGTATAATTTCTTTTATTTAATTTGCCTATCTTGGTGCTTTTTCATCTTTGTATCTTGATCCTCTTATGTTATTACCTTTATGTTATGCTTATTGGTTTTATTTCCTTTGTATGGATATTTATTTTTCAGCTTGAGTTCTATGCCAAGTATGATAGTTTAATGTTAGAGAGATTTAGATAACATTTCATACTCAATTCTTCAAGGAAGGAGGTGGTGATGATGGTTTAAATTGTGTAGGGTGTGAGAAGGAATTGACCAATAGTGGTTGTTTTAATGAATCTGGTAAGGATAGGATCCCTCATAAAAAGTGCCTTCACAAAGCTTCTCATTAGAACTTGGTATTTATATAAATCTAGGTGCAAGGTGAAATAAAAAAATATTCCATGAGGTATTGTAACTGGAATAAAACCTCAGTCTTTAAAAAGGAGTGGCAGTCACTTTTAATGGCTTCAACATAGAAGAAGGTTGCGGAGACAAGAAGAATAGTGAATAACTTGGTAAGTCCCCTTCCCTTATGAAAACCCCAACCTTGACTCCCAATGAATATATATATATATATATATATATATATATATATATATATATATATATATATATATATATATATATATATATATATATATATATATATATATATATATATATATATATATATATATATATATATATATATATATATATATCTGTGTGTGTGTGTATGAAGTAAAGTTTAAGAATATTGGGATATCATTTTTTCTTAAATAGAGTTTTTCTCTCATCTAGGATTTTTTTTTACAACTAGTTGAACATTTTTTGGGGGAAAAGAAGGTGCATGTATGCTGGTCTTTTCAGAATCATACAAAAATAGGATTTCATGGTGATTTTTAAGAATTATAATATGCAAATAAATTATATTAATAAACCTATGTGAAATTTTGGCTAGTCTATATTTAGGACTATCCCTTAGAATCCTATCCTTGACTATAAATATATTGTCTACAAAACTCCCTGAAGGTGGATTGATATTAAGAGCATTATGATTCAAAAATGGAATTTTATCCCATAAGATCTCAAGCTACTGGGGAGGTTCTCAAATTTTAAAATACTAGAATTTATTTATCCCTCATGAATGCAAGAGTACTATTTTATCGATAATAGTTTGAAGTATTTCCAAAAACACTATTATCCAAAATAAAATACTTGTCATTCTCTTTCACAATTAATGGTTTGGGTGTCCTTACTACTTATTTATTCTATAAAAAGATGGGCATGATTTTTTTACCCCATGTTGAACAAAAATAATAATGAATTGCATAATGATATGAAATTTGTTCCTAAAAATTTAGAGGTTGAGGATAATTATTTGTTGAATTTCACTAATGTTGGATTAGTTTTGAAGGAAAAGACACACTATGAATCTAATAAAGAAAACAAGTTAAATTTATGAGTGAGTGCTTAAGACATAAACATTATGGAAAGCAATGTTGGTGGGATCGTGCCCCCCTTTTTCTCTCTTAGATCCTTCCCCTCTCCCCCCATTGGACCTACCCTAGGTGATGTTTATTTCTAGTGTGGTAGATGTTGAGTTTTCAGTAATATCACTTAAACTAGTGGCTTAATCTTTGGATTATTTCCATATTCCAATGAGTGTGAACTCCCTTGTTAATAAGAGAGATTATGAGGAGTATGTTATTATTATTACTATGACACATTCTAAGGAGACGTCCTCCCCTAGCACATTAGTTGTACTTGAGGATGGGAATATTGTGGAGAAAGTTGGATGCATGTATATTTCACCTTAGCCAGATGTTATGATTTAGAAAGATATGCCTTTTTATGAGGCTAAATTCATGGCCCTATTGAATATTGGCGAGCACGTGACCCTAATAAAACATAAAACAAGGGTTAAGAGGTTGAAAATTGATATTTGTTTGTTCCAATCTTTAAAACTCTAGTATTGGTGATGAGGGAAAATGCCTAAAGGATATTCTCAAAGTACTGAATATATTAATACAAAGTTAAAATATAAAGAAAATAAAATCCCTCAATGTTTTAATAGATTGTATAACAATAAATGGGGTTTGAAATCCCTTGATTGGATTAACCCTAGTCTTCTTCATGGGAACTGTCAGTTGGAATTTCAGATGCTTTGAAGATTTTGATAGAAGGCCCATCGTAAGGCAATTCATACATTCAAGGAATTAGACTTTTTCTTTCTATTATAATAAGTTAAGGAAGTAGAGCTAAAGCTTGATATGGTATTGAACTTTGTTTAACCAAATTGTATTTACTTATCTACTAGCCACTCTAGAGGTAAAGTTGGTGCCTCCATTCTCATTAACCCCAAGTGTGTTAGAGCCATCATTGAGCATGGATGCTCACCTTGTTAAAGATGTGTTTAGGTGACCATCTCTCATAAGAACCACACTTTTAATATTTTTAATAAATATGCCCCCAATGACTATAGAGAGAGGAGTGAGATTTGGAATTGGGTATCCTCCCATCTAAAGAACCAACCTTTAGATCATGGGTGGTAATTTTAACATGACTGAATAAGGTAAGGATAAAATGGGTGGTGATCCCCTCTCTTTAAAAGGTAATGAGATTTTATTTTGGTCCAATCTAAAGCTTATTCATAGGCTTTAAGACCCCCTACAGAAATATGAATCCTCTGGTAAAAGGATTTGGTACACATGGTGTAATAATCAAGCTAATAATAAGAGAGTTTACTCTTTGTTAGACAAATTCTACCTACATAAATGTTGTTTTAACCTAAGACAAATCTATAAGGGTATATTGGTGAATGTTCTTATGTTTATTATCTTTGATCATCAGCCCATTGAAATATGTGCTTCTCTTAAAAATGATGATGAGAGTAAGAAACTTTATTAGAAAGGTCTATTTAAACAAAATGTTTCACACTTGGAAGATAGAGAGTGGAAAGAGGGTATTCAAACCTTATAGAACATTACCAAAATGATGAGTAAGTCATATTCTAGTATTGACACTTGGAATAGTTGTGTGAATACGAGCAAAAATTTATTGAGAATCTATTCTAAAATCAAGGCTAAAATAATGAGAAATTTTTATAGACTCCTTGAAAAAATTATTTTTTTGTTGAAAACACTCTCTAGGAGGACCCCGTAAATGATGGTCTCTTGAATAATCTAGTTACATTGTAGCATAATATAAGAATGACTTAGTAGTATATTAAAAAGGGGGCTTAGATTAGGTCCAAATTTAATTAGTTGAAATAGGGGGACAAAGGAAATAAGTAATTCTTCAGCCTTCTCAAACCTAAACATAGAGAAAAAAATTAAAATTGAGATTAGTGGTGTCCTTACTGAAGGTTTCAATGAAATAAAAAATGTGTTCTTTTCATTTTACTATTACTTTTTTATTTCATATGGCTCAAGCCAATAAGTTGAATTGAATATGAAAATTTGTTCTAATTGTATCACAAAAAAAATTACCCCAAAATAAGTTGCTTTCTTTGACATCATTTTTTCACTTTATGAATTTCTTAATGCAATTTACTCTCTCAAGAATGATGAGGCTCTAGGTACTGGTGGCTTCCAAGCTAAGTTTTATAAGAGTAGAAAATACCAGTTTGCCAAATATTATATTGAGGCTTATAGAGATGATGTGGAAGTTGGTTTTCTTGTACCAAACATCAATAAGGGTGTTATGAAACTCATTCCCAAACAACGGGACCAAGCTCAAGTTAGAAACTAGATGCTAATTATCCTCTTGAATGTCTCCTATAAATTCTTTGCTAATATATTTACTAGGATAATATCTCCTCACTTCTAAAAATTATTTATGATACCCAAATAAGGTTTATTGAGGGAAGATACATTATTAACAACCTTTTATCTAGTTGGGAAGGTATGTAATAGGCACAATACTATAAAAAAGATGTGGAGATTATACTTCTTGATTTTGAAAAGTTTTATGACATGATAGAGTTACCCATTATAAACATTATGTTTTATGCTTTTGGATTTTAGGATAGGTTTTACAGGATGGTTAATATATTGTTTAAATATGACTCATTAGTTATTGAAATTAATGGAACCCTCACTAAATATCTTAGTCAAAAAATGTTTCATTAAGAAAAGATGTCTCCTAGCCTCCTTTCTTTTTTTGGTAGCAACATATACTCTTCATTATATTCTTAGGGTCCCCACATTAGATGGTTCTCTTTTCCCAACTCCTCTAAGGTACTAATGTTTTGTTTGTTAATGTTACTACTCTCTCCCCCATCTTTGAAAAAGATAATTTATAGCATGTTACCTCTAGAATTTATGTATATTACTTTTCTTTTGGTTCCAAAGTTGTATTCCACAAGTCTTGTATTATTATATGGGAAAAAAAATCCTCTTGAGTGGATGTTTGAGTTCATATGGAGTTAGAAAGGCCATAAACACTTAGTAATATGTTTGGGTATCCCATTTGCATTCTCTCCATCATTTAAATAAATGTGGGATTGGTTGTTTGTGAAAATTGATAATAAGATTAGGAAATGGAATGGCCAAATGCTCTCCTTGCTTGATTGTATTCAAGTATGCCATAAAATCCTCTCCTCCTATGTTTACTATTCCTCATACTAGCTCTTCAATAAGTCTCAGTTTAACAAGCTTCATAAGATCATTAGGGACTTCTTTTGGTCAAATGGTAAAGGTAATAGGAAAGGAATGTTATTAATTAGGACATCTACTATAAACCTAAATTCATTGGGGGGTTGGGCCTTAAGGTTTTGAGAGTCCAAGGTATCACCCTGGTTGTCAAATGGATCATTAAAGCTCTTGAAGGTAAGATCCTGGTTAGGAACAATTGGATGGTGGATTCTCCAAAAGATAAGCATCAGTGGTAGGATCTACACATTTCAGATCTTTTAGTTGGGTATTTATTTATTAAATTAGATGGCTCTCCCATATTCCAACCAATATGTAAATCTTGTGAATGCATTAAGCATCTACTAGTGGTGAAATCCATTTTCACTAGTTTAGGGTCAAGCTACCAAGGGTATAGATATTTGTAGTTGAATCTTAAATTTAATAACTCTCCTTTGGCCTTGATTAGGGGTTGTTTTATTTATTCTTAGCACTTTGATGATCTTAAAACCTTTAATGATCTCTTTTCTCAAGGAATTTGGGCCTCATGGACCAAGATTTAATATATGTTTCAAACCCTTTCCACCCAAAGAACTTACACACTTCTTAAATCATTTCATAATACTAGCTCTGCTACCACTCTGAAGGGTGAGGAGGAGTTTTGGGAGAGTATAAAATAGTTGAATGGCCCTTAGCTTGAGGAACTCACCATTAAAATTTTATACTATAATCTCTCTTTCACTAAGAATATCTAGCTTAGTCTCAATAACATTTGGGTTTTTTGTGACCCCTTTTATAGTTGTGTATACATATTTAATGTCATTTGGTCTTCATGTCTTGAACCTAAAAAGACACATTTTATGTTGTTACTCGTCCCCTATAATATTTTGTTGGGTGAGATCTTAGTTAAAATATATTTTGGTAATCTATTTTGTTCTTTTTGTGTGGAGGTGGACAATATTGAACATCTTCTTTTACTTGTCCTTTTAGTGCTTGTGTTTGGAGGAATTGTATGAATGTCTGGTCAAAAAGGTTTTGCATGTGATATTTTTTGGTTAAATTTGGTGTTTGGTTATGTTTGTCCTAAAGAGGAAACTCACTTTTTTTTTGAAAATATATGTCTGGTATTTTTAACTAATATTTTGTGGTTTATTTGGAAGCAAAAGAACTTAGATGTTTTTTAGTTTAAGGAAAGGGTGTGTGCTAACTTTTCAATTAAATTTATTACAAGGATTATTAATATTTATCTCCATCCAAATGTTCCACAATCAAAGATTGATAAGTTCCATAAGTAAGGGATGATGAAGGTCACTTCCAACTATCTGATAGAAATAGGTTGCTCCCCTAGAATGAGCCATCCTTTATATTGGAGAGTCATTCATTGTGATGTGATAGATGTCAACATCAAGGAGTATGAATGTGACATAATGAAAGATGCATACTTTGAGAAGGCATCTAACCTAGACCTGGATCTAATTGGTTTTTCTCTCTCTGATAATTGAAATAACATAGATAAGTAGGATGGTATAAATGATTATCTCTTCATTGTGTTTCAGTCATCTTTGTAACACTTTTAGTAGGAGTAGGCAAGTATTTATAGAATGAAGAGAGTAGGCAAGTATTTATAGAATGAAGAGAAAATAAAATGTCTCCTTGTCTTTTTGAATATCCTCAAAGGAAATTGAGCTTACTGGTGAACCTATATTTGAATGCTATGGGGGTGTCTTTCCAAAGGAAATTGAGTAGCTTATTGAAACAACTGTAACCACTCTCATTTCGAACCATCAAATCTTTATTGAGAGTGTAGTAAAGTTTATAAAGATATAATGATACAACATATCCAAGATGTGAAGATTATCCACATACTCTCATAGGTAAATGATGATACTCATCATGTTATGGGCACTGATGAGGGGTTTGATTCGTTAACCACATGATGTGAGGATAATGTTATGGGAATAGAACTAGTTGAACATGGGGTTGATAATGATGACATTCACATTTGTTTTCTTGGTGGTGCTAATATATTATAATTGAGATTTATTGGTTGATATTTACTATTTTGGTCCCTAGTTTGGATGTTATCTTTGTTAATCTTGACTTTATAATTTTTTAATATTATTTAAATGTGATATAATATTGGTCAAAATTTGATACTTATTGGTGGGAACATAGTTTCCCATATATTATTATATTATCTTTTGTTTATCTTTTGGATGTTTTATCTCTTGTTCGTGCTCTTACAATATTATAAAAAATGGCTCCAAGTGTACAAATTTACTCCATGCAAACCAAAAATGAAAATGATATAGTTAATTTCTATATGTGAAATATTAAATTTCAAATTTAAAATTGAAATAACATTGATTAGAGTATTCCTATGTGTTGATGGAAACCATGTTTCACTTGTAACTTGTTGGAGATTATGCTTCCTTGTTGAAGCATTTAAGAAGTATGCTTCTTTATTGAAGCACATGGAGAATTGGTGAAATAATTATCCAAACCTGTGTAACTATGTAGGACCTTGGGTTGGGAAGGAAACATGTCTCGACAATCATTAATTGGAATAAAATTACAAAATGTACTAACCCAGGTAACTTTGTAGTGAAAAGAGAGAGAAAAATACAACCAAGTTCACTCACATAAATCACTACATAGGTAAATGAGAGAACCATCATTCAAGGTTCACAAAAAATAAAATGAATCAACCATTGCATATGGATTATAGATTCAATTGTAATGTTTCTCTTTTGTTTAATCAATGTAAAATAACAATCCATGACTGAAATGGAATGAATAGTTTTCATGCCCCAACCACGTATGCATGTTTTGATTTTGTAGTTTTGATCAATGTAGAATACAATGCATGATCAAAATATAATGGACCATGTCCATTCCTTCATCATGACCATATATATTATAAGTATGAAGTGGAATGAAAGCCATTTTCCATTTAATCATAAATTATGCTATTATGTATGTGTGCATGAACCAATATCATGTCCCCCATATTTGTACCAATTGATATAAAATGTTATGCATTTATATGCTAAATTTGAGAACCTATACCTCAAATGTATGTGCATATGAATACCTACAATTTGTTTCCTAAAAACTATTGTGCATATTCCCATGACCTAATTGTGAAAGAATATGTGTTCAAGTGATTGTAAAATGAAGCATATGCATGCCATATGCCTTTATAATCTGTATCAATCTCCTAATATATGTCATGTATATAAATCATATGATATATAAATTACTTTGAATCTCTGAAATCTATGAAATTTGTACTTTGATCATTGAGGCTTATGTCTTTATGATAATATAAATGTAATGTCCCCCTTTTTAGATGAGGGATGCATCTTGTAAATCACTCATCTCAAAATAAGAGTTAATTGTATCATTTCATGTGTAAAGATAACATCATGTAATATTATTTGGTCATGTGGAGAATATGTCATCATAGTAGTGTATGTGTCAATGAAGGTAGGTATGTAACATATGTCATGTAGGGAAGGTAAGTGTCATTTATAGATAATTATATAAATGAATCACATAGTAGAAGTGTGACTGAATAATACCACGTAATAACAGTGCATGAAATATATCTTAGCACCCCTATATGTTAGAAATATCAATAAACATAAGTGTTAGTGTCATACATAAGGCCAAATATCACATACAAGGGATGTAAAATGTCATAACAAACAAGGTTAAGGGCCACACATAATAGCCACCATAAAAAGTAGGATATCATGTAAAATAAATAAGAACATCAATGGAGCATAGAACAAGAAATTAGTCTACACCATCCATATATCAATGTCACATCGTAGTATCATGACATATCATGTATCATTATGTAAGATATGAGTAGATAGAAATACATGTGTAATAAGTATAAATATCTTGACATGGTACAAATGTCATAGAAATATATAACATGTAATAGTGAAACCTATGGGACAAAATCCTCCCAATATCGACATGGCCACTAGGTCAAGGGAAAATCAACATTTATATGTTCATGTGTAACTTTTATGTCCTAAATAGCACTTAGATACCATGAAATGCATGTGTATGTAAATAATATTCCATATATTAAACATGTGATAAATAACATACATATATAATGTAAAATTGAAATCATGACTTGTTTAGAACCTGCTTTTAGATTTTTTAAATATTTGAATGTTTTTTGCATTTTCTAATTATTTTAATTTTTTTGGTATTTTTGGAATATTGAAACATGGAAAAACTAAACAATTATATTTTAAATGAGAGGTCCATGGGAAGTTATTGTATCAAGTATTGGAAGAAGGAATATTAAAATTTGGAAAAACTAAACAATTATATTTTAAATGAGAGGTCCATGGGAAGTTCTTGTATCAAGTATTGGAAGAATATCCATCATGGATGAAAGGTATCAATTGGGGATGGGTTAGAGTTTGATAAAGAGTCATGTGTTTTACCATATCTATCATGACCGTTACTCATAAAACATAGGGTATAATGAATGGATATAGAAGGTAGAGGGATATATGGTTCTTTATTTGTAGTAATAGGGTGCCTCATTCCATGTGTTCATTGTGAAAAACACTAAACTATCTTTAGTGCTAACTATGTTTGCAATGAAGATAGAAACCTCTCAAGTCTCTAAATAATTATATGATGTGATCAATGTTGAATAGATAGTTATTTATATGGATCATATATATGTGTATCAATAAATAATAAATGTTGATCCTAAATAAGTGTATCAACCAACTCTAAATGTTGATCTTGAATATGTGTATCAAATAATCACAATGGTGGAAGAAAAAATATCACTAACTTTAGAGGATATTCATACAAAATACATGTAATTGTAAATAATCTATTGTATTATATGTAATTTAGGTATCAATGTATTGTAGAGGGAATTACATAAATTTTATGCATCTATGGGCGTCATAACAACATGTCTAAGACCCAATTACTATATAAAACTAGGAATGGTGTGGCCAAAATGGCTAATCCCACTTGAAGAGGTAATAATATGTGTCCCATTTTATTGTGTCTCTATCCATAAAATATTTTCATTACTTATGTTGTATCTTATAAATCTTGTCATGTGTACTCAGGATATTGGATAAGTGCCATGGCGCAAATGTTCACTTGTACCATTATCAATCATAAAACTATTATAGATTTTAGATTAATATATTTTCTATGAATAATGAATAAAAATATGAACTATCATCAACTATCTCATTGTCATTGAATTTGATCATGGGCCACTGATGTGGAGTATTGCTAAGTGTACTAATGATAGTATCTAGTGGATGGTCATACGTTGTTAGTGGATATGCATGTTATATGCAAAATGTACCTCTAACATGTCCTTAGTTATTTAACTCATGTTTAGGAAAAAGATCACTAAAAATATTCAAATTTTTATTTCTATTATGTTGTGGTCAATATTCCTCTATAAGAATAACTAAATTGGTAATGTTAACATCTATAACACCTTTTATCTTATGTTAAGTTTGTTTAATACCTCACGATCTGATGATACTCAAAATATGCATTTCCATCATAGTTTATTGGTCTAGGTATACTTGGATCAATCTCTTATAGAGGGAGGAGTGTTGTGAGGTTACATTCAAGAAAAAAAATTAGTAGCATGAGGAGGTGATGGTAATTATGAAAACTACCTCTTTGGTGGAGTTGTCAATTATAATTAGTTTTTAAGTTTCAACATTGCATTGTCTATAGTCTTCACCTCATTCTTGTTATCACTTGATTTGACCTTATAACTTGGTTTGATTTGAAATTTCATTGTTTAATTATTCAAAGGAGTTGATGTATAATTTTTTTTAAAGTAATGAACTTAACTTATTTATCTCTCATCATATGGCATAACTCATCAAATTATTTGAATATATTTAATATAATATATTTGTGGAGTGGTGATAACAAACTTTATTTCAATATATATTAAAATTAATTTATATCCATAACATTGGTCATCTTGGATACCATAGTCTTGTATTGAAGCACATAATCACTAATTGGTTCATTGGATCCTTGCTTTATCTTAGAAATTTATGCATAGGATAAATTATCATCAATGTTGATGGAAAAGTGCCATAGGAATTAGTCAGGACTTGTTGAATTCCTTATGTTTCCCCAAAACTTTGGGTAGATGTCACATAGGTCATTAAAGGTGTAATCATGGAAATAGTACAAATAGTGATTTGAATAACTAGCGTTAAAGCTTGAGATAAAAAAATCTTCTCATGTCTTGTTATATATAGCATGACATCAATGTAATGTAGATTAATATTAATATATTCAATGAATTTTTCATATTTCAAGGTTTCTTATTTATTTTTTTGTAATTGTATCATCAATATCAATATTCATGATAAGTCCATCAATAGGGTGAATAGGATATATTGTACAATCCATAGTAGGAATAACAAAGGAAATCATGCAAGCCCTTTGGCATCTAGTGGTAACAACAATCATCTTAGATTGAATGTTACAAAAAAAGGATTGGATGAAGGATTTGGATTGTTCATTAGTAAATTTGGCTTTATTAGTGAATTTATATTTGATCTATTTATCCAATTGAGTACATAATTGATCCAAATTACATACATTGTCCATGTAGAATAATATGAAAAGAATAATTTAATTACTTGTATTAACCAATAGTTTTAATTCAACATGCCCATGATAAATGTGTATTATTAGGTAAAAATTAGAAATTAGGTTTGAAAAAAAATAACCATAAGGCTAAAATCTAAAATCCTAGAAGGATAAGAACCTAAACGAAAACCTAGGGCTTTGTAGTGTTTAATATGTATATGGGTTCACCAATATGTTTTACCTTAATTCATATTAATGAGTGAGATTAATGTAATTAACATACAACCTTAATATGTAAGTCATATCAGTAGATATCTCATTCAAGCATACATTTAAATATAAAATATTGAGATTAATTCTTTTGATTTGAGAAGGGCATGTGTTAAATATAGAAAATACTAAAAAGATCATGATACTTATATTTTTTGTTTGACTATTTGACTATGACTATATTATAGAATTGAAATTTAGAGATAAACAAACATATGGTTTGTTTAGTTTTGTAACTCATTTGTTGTTTGCATAGGGTCAATTCCATAGGATAGGTTCAATATCATCAGTTGACACTACCCTGTTGGTCTATAATGACTTGCATAAATTAGGGAATTGTGAGTGTGTGATCACCTACAAATACCTTTACTTGATTTTTTTTTATCTTGAACCTTACTAACATGCATGGATCTATAAATCATCCTCATTTTCCTTTTATGAGGGTTAGAAACCTATAAAAATGGGGGAAGTGTAATGGAATATTTTGACCCCAATCAACCCCATCTAATTTGTCATTGAAGTATACATATATAATTCTTCATGAAGCATAATCAATCCATATGTAGTTCTCCCACCGAGTGTTATTTTTAAATTGTACTCCTTCGCTATGTGTATGCAATGAATATTTTGTTTTGGTACTTGAAAACACTTGGTTTAACTTAGTTTTTGACTACTTCAAACTCGGATTATGATGGCTCATATTGATAGGCATGCAAATTGGGAATAAAATGGCATATTTTATCGATGTGAAATAGTGTATATACATATAATTGATAAGTACCAAGTACTTTTTTTAATGGAACCTTGATTTTTCATATATGGATCTCACTAAATAATTCCTCATGCCACCGACATGTTTTAGGCTTATGGATTGACCCTAAGGATGGGGTTAAATTTATAAAATAGTTGTTGCTAGGATGAGTCATTTTTGACTAGTGCAAGTCATTATTAAAACTAGTAATAATGACCAAAACTAATGTGACCAACCTATCTACAAATGGATTAAACTAAGAGACAAGAGATTTCTATGCATAATATTTAGTAGGTTTGAAATAGACAAGTAGATTCATGTATGTGTATAATAATATAATATAAGGGTTGACTCATAATATAACATTCAAATATGAGAAGATGGAAAATTAGGACTTTGTTTGAGTTCTCAAGTCATGTGTGAAAAATATGTGTCAAGATTTCTATTTTCAAGTACTAAAGACCAAATTTTAGTATCTACACTTCCTCATCATGATCCTATGTATGTTTTTCATCATCTTCACAAACATCATAATTATTGTATTACTCTAAATTTTCTTGTTCATCACTAATATCCCGGTCCTCCATGATATCATTATTTATGTCATTACCATCATCATTAGTATGTTATTTCTCTTCTTGTACATCATCCTTATTTTCTTATTCCTCATTTTTATCATTTTGATTTTTAATTTGCATATATGATTATTTAAATCTTGAAAATCTACACGCACACACGCGCGCGTGCGCGTGCGCACACACACACACACACACACACACACACACACTTGTATTCTTTCTTCTTGACCCATGGTTTATAAAAACTATAGTTTTTTATAACACTAGTATTCAATAGATCTCAAATATCTACACTAAATTTGAGAAAAAATCCCTGTAGATAAGCAGATCTGAATATCTCATTTGACTAAAATTTAACCAAACGGGTTTAGATTGAGGTCAACCTCAATACCAAAAATTAAAAGAATATACCCCCACTATATTTTTGAAAGCTTCAAAAAAAAATATTAAGAAATCATAATTGTTAAAAAAATTGTGACTTATAGAGAAAAGTTATGAAAAGACTATAAAATTACAATAACTTTATCAAAAGTGATCACAAAAACCCAAAATTTTTATTGTGCTTTATTTAAATTATTTTAAAACTTAATAAATGATTGTTGAATAATTCATAAAATCATAATGGATAGAGTGAATTTAGGAAAAATCTAAAATAGTAATAACTCATTCCAAAATGAGCATAGAACCCCTAGTTTTTTACTATAACTTCCTTAAATGATGCTTCAATTCTAATTAAAAATTATTATTAAAAAAATCAATAAGTTTTTAGATACAGTAAATTATTTAAAATTATGGGATTGACTATCTTTTTTCTAAATTGAAATTCTAATACTACTTAATAACAAATAACAACAATAATGAGACAATTATGGCTTAAAGTGCCCAAATATATAATATATTCAAAAATAGAATAACCTTTTAGGTAGGACAACAGCATATAAAACACATTTAAAAAAGAATAACTCTATAATATTTTAAAATTTTAGAATGTCACTTCCAGGTGACAACCTCCAATATATATCTACCAAATATAAGGTTGTCTACTTATATGATAACCTTTATAATGATATTTATTTCATTTATAAAAAAATATTTTTAATAATAATGAATAGATAAACATTGAATCTCAATGTATGTCGATTCATTACCTAATATAATTAATTTTAAAATTTTCTCATTTAATCCATATAAATGTCATATATCAGCATCTCTATCAACACATATACATTATCAAATCAAATTTTTAAATACATAAATTTTAAAAAACATTAACATTGAATAAGTACTTTTCGAAAAACTCAAATTTCAAATATTTTTGAATAGATCCAGAATTTTTTTGGGGTAAATAGTGCACAAAAGTCACATTGATGACTTTGTTGCATAGATTAGAACACAAAAAGCCATATGAAAAAAAATTGCACGCGTGGAAAGGAACAAATTATTCCAATTTATTGTGATGTGTGTCAAAAATGGCACAAGATAACAAATTATATGTTAGTTGAAAAGGCCAGTAGGTCAAAGAAAAGTGGTGTCAAATCTATAGCACATAATTTGTAGGAACCCTTTAGCGAAAAAGTATTAAAAATGCCTCACAAGATTTTTTATTCATTTAAGTTCTGATCAAGTTCCACCAAGGAAAAGAACCAAGTCCCATCAATCCCTATCCCCTAATTAAACTAAACCAAGATTTAAAATTAAAAAATGTGAAACCCATAAATGCTTTAAAAAATGATTCCATTGTACAACGATTAAATGTTTAGCATCATTTAAAAGTTAATAACTTTTTATTTTGAAAATGAAAAATTAAATAATTATGTGTAATTTATTTCCCCCATTTTATATAATTAAATAATTCATTTGAATTTAATTTAGTGAAATTTAATAGTGTATTTCAAATTTAGTGTAATTATTATCTAAAATAATTTATTCAACATTTTATTCTTTCATTCTTTATTCACAATATAATGTCATCCTTTTACTCATCATATTTTTCTTTACAAAAATATAAATAAAAAATAAAAACACAATTTTCTATTGAAAGATGTGATTTAACAAAATTATAAAAAATGATCTCAATGAAATGACACCAAGATAACATAGATATTATATCGAAGTCATATTACTAAAACAAAAAAAGAGAGAACATTAAAAAACTTTACCTTTAATCATAAATTAAATTTAATTCCTCCACATACATTTCGTAATTTTGAGAGTGAGCCTATCTCTCACAAAAATTGTAGATATAATAATCGATATTAAAAAAGAATAACCATATATATAAATCTCTGTAAAAAAGAAATAATGCATCCCAATTACATTGTAATATAAAAAATTGAAATGGAACCAGAATCATTACAGTCCCAATATTTACTAACATTATACCTGCTTATGATCATAAGTTTGTGGATTATAATAGATGATCCCCAATATATCTTGATTCATAATAGAGTATGTATGGTAACCTTATACAATTGAGTCAAATTTAATACACCAAATAGAATACCACTTACTCATTCCAATTGAGTGTTGGTATAAACTAAACAAATTCCTTTCGTTCCACATTTCAATGTCCACTATACAACACTCATGGCTACCAAATCTTTGGATGACAATTAATCTCCACAAAATAAGAATGGCTTAGTATGTGGACAATACTTAAGAAATACGTAGGTGATAAAGAAACATATTAATGCCCGATACCACTATGAAAAGCATTATTTCCTCTCAATTCAATAAATATTTTTAAATCCAAGCAAATTAGATCTTGTTCTCAATTCTATGTTTTAAACAATAAAAACATGTGAGGTTTAGTTTTATTGTTCTCTCAAAAGTATGAAAAACATAACAATAGTAAAAACTATATTTATGTATCGAGACAAGGAAGCAAATATCAAAACCTTACATTTTTCATTTTCATATAAAACACATATAAAAAAGTTTGACATTTTTAAAAAAAAATTATATATTTAAATCAATCAATCAAACAAATAAATAGAAAAATAAAAATAAAAGAAAACCAAATATAATTGTATTATATCAAGTTTGAAAACAATAAAAATGAAGTGTCCATTTGATCTTGCTTTAAACAGATATGCTATTCGAAAATAATTACCGGGTCTCCATAGCCTAATAGGTCATCAATATTTCAAATTCAAATCTTTCACCATAATTATCTAAGCATGTACAAGAATGATAAAAAGAGCTTTGTTAACATGAGCATATAGAACAAGTTTTAATAAATTGCAACACTTGATCATCAGCCTCAAAATCATTTTAAAGATTTGAGTCATAAAAAAAAAGATTTTATGAAAGATTAACTCTAATTATTTTCCACTGACTTCTTTTATTTTTATTAATGATAAAAATGGATTTTAAAGGACCCCTACCCAATACAATAACATACAGACGTAATTTTGTTATGAAACCTAATCATCCTATTTTTAATTTATCATAGTTTCACTTGAACATTATCGTATAATTCATAATCACTATATCACATCACAATCGTTTAACAAGTCTAGATCGATAGTCTCTATGACGATTTGAGGATCTTGGTGAAGTTTACATCCCATAGTAAATAAATATGGAAACTACAACACACACAGAGTCTACAAAAGTCGACTTCTACCTCATAGGGATCATATAGCCAGGTAGAAAAACTAAGGTAGAAGTAGAACAGAGACATGCATCAACCTTGACCTTTTCGTGCAGATCACAATCTCATAAGACTCAACACAAATCGACGGTTATCAAAAGACAAGTACAGAACTACAATGGAGTATAACTTGGTTTCCAGAAGCCCAAACGACAAAGTCCATGTGATTGCTTGCCCGACTATGGTTTAGCAGAAAATATATTACATAGCAGAATATCAAAACCAAAAAATAGTTATCCCAGGATTTAAAATACGGTAGAGCTACAGCATAGTCACCCAAGCAGAAGGTTTTATGAAAGGAGTTTGAATCTGTTTTTTTTTTTTAAATAAAATATGATTGTTTTATTATGTAACTTTTATGTATTATTATTTTTATAATATATGATATTTTAAAATATATTAATAATAAAATATAAAAAAATTTAACTAATATACATTAACAATTCTATTTTTTCCAAATAATCAACCACAAGTTTTTCAATATTTAACCTTTTTATTTTTTATTTTTTATTATTATATGTAATTAGTAGAGAGTATAGAGCTTAACAATTTGTACATGCTGGTTTATGTACCGATGCAAAACGACAAGCGAAAACAAGCAAATAGGATTATATGTGAAACTTACCTTATCACCGATGCTAATACGCCATTTGAAGTTCATCCACGCTGTTCTAGAATCTGCAGAGCTTTCTTCCAATGCATAGATTCTCTACAAACTCGATCACAGACTTTCAATCTCTCATTTCAAGAATCAAAAACGGTATCCAAAGACACAGGCCTGCAAGTTCGATATAGCTATCAAAACTATGATGCTCGAATCTTATTTTTCCATGACTAATCTTCTCTAATCGATCTAAGTCAGGATCCTCTCCTATAAGTTCTAAGTGCTCGGAATAAGTCTACCTAACTGGCTCATGCATTCCACATATTGATGCCACTAAGAGGTAATTACTGGGCAGTTATAATGAAAGAAGTCTATTTATTTAGAGAATTTGCTTAATGGTTATTGAAAGCTTTAGACCTTCAATAAAAGGGTAGGGCTAAATACATAAAAAGAGAAAAATAATAAATGGGAATAATGATAAAAAAATTAGATATTATTGTAGTGTATGAAAAAATTTCCCATTTTCGGAGTTCTTAGTCAGTATTCAGGGTACTAATTTATTTCAACCTTTCAACGCAAAGCAATTACAAGCTGTCAAATGTATTCACCTATGCCTCTCTGATATCCAAACTAAAGGGATTTATCCTCCTCTTTTTTATGATAGTCACCCTATCATCTAAGGATAATTTGACCTCCATTCTACTCAAAAAAAAAAACATAGTTAATAAGTTAGATACCAAAACACAAGATATATTATCAATAACATTAATTCACATCAAATATCAATGACAACATTTCCATTTCCAAATTGCATAAAAGAAAGAATAATAAAAAAAATTAACTATCATTCCATGGTTCATAATAGTTTACCATTCCCAAAACTTACACAAAATTAGTTAAGTAATCCAAGCAAGTAAAACAATTACCATGTCTTTGTATTTTTAATGTGATGCATTATCTAATCACTTGTTAACATATATTTTTTTATTCAAACAAGTACCTTTAAAATATGGTATTGAGAAAACGAGATGTGGCATATTCATGACACAATTAACCGTCAAGTCATTGATGAGAATCGTGATGTGTAGAAAAGAGGGTTTGACTAGATGAAATAAGGTACATCCACACTAAATCAACAACCTCAATAAGGATGAGGCTATAGTGGAAGGAATTTTGGCAAACGAAGTGGAATATGAGGTGGAAATAGGTTCCAATAAACTTGTTTCAAGTGTGAAGCATTGGATCATTACCAAATGTAATGATGAAAGTTCCATTCATGTCCTTAGTGTAATCAAGGATATAAGTTGGAATTTTTCCCATATATATGCTAGAAAATTTTGGTGAATGATATAATAAAGGGTATGAGAAATTTAATTTAAATTGTACAACAAATTGGAAGTTAAATGTTGAAAGAGTTCATGTAGAAGATAAGGGCAGGACCAAATGTGAACATAACCATTAGGGGAAGAGTGGACACCCAAAGAATGAAGTTGTCAATTCCATAAAAAAAAATGTGGCACTACACAAACAAAGAGTAGAATTTTTGGATTAATTAGATGTGTTACTTTATATGAGTATTGTGTAGAGGTTTTAGGAAGAGTTACGCGCAACCAAATACTTTATTGCAAAAATCAAGAAGAGTGATGCACAATAAAAGGTTGATAGCAAGAAAAAATTATTGAGATCATGGAGATTGTATCCATGCTAAAAGCTTAAGGAATGTTGCCATTGTTGAAGGACTAAAAAAAGACCAATATGCAGGAAACACATACAAGAGTGCTTGAAAATATGAAAGAGTTATACACTATGAATAATGTGTAGTTTGACATGAAGTTGACCATTTATACATCTGTGAATGACTAGGATATGTGGAATATCCTAATGGATGCAAGCATATAAGTCAACATTATGATTCAATTTGCATGAAAAAAAATAAGCAGTGGCTATCACCTTCAACTAATATGTTGTTCATGAGAGACAACTTGAGTTTGACACCATTTAGATTGTTGAAGTATGTTGAATTAATAGTTATTGGTGCACAATTACAAATTGATTTTGAGGTGATTATGATGGCATAAGTAGATAAACACCTAAATTTACTAGGAAGGATGCGTTTTTATGAGAATAAGGTGGATATGCGATTTAATAAAAAAATTACATGAGTTTTGAGAACAACATGGAGAGAATTGTCATACTTTTGGATGGAATTCATGGGCAATGGTATGTGGAGAGTGTGGATATGGAAGAAGAGATAAATCACAATTACAAAATTACTGTGCAAGGGAAGGAATATTTGGACCCAATGGAAGATGGGGTGCTAAGATGGAAATGTGCTGCATCAATTTCAAACATGACCAATCACACATGCATAAGATGGGTGCAATAATTGTATGAGGTAATATGGAAGATATGCAACATGTGCGAGTGAATTCAGGGGTCATGGTCCCCATAAGAACTGGTTTTTTTAGAATAGGAAAAAATAAAGTGAAGGACATCAATTATTACGAAGATGAAAAATAAGTGGGTTTTAAAATTGACTCAAGAACCTAAGAGGGTGTATAGATAGAGTAAGGGATAAAATGAGAAGTTGCCCCACCATGATGGAATCACATGTGAATAAATGCATATGCATAAGACTTGTAAGCATGTTTTCCTAAGGGGGAAGAGAGGATTGTAGTGTTTGTTTATACATTTCAGGGAACTTCTAAGCAATTGCGGGAAATGCATCAACCTTATTTACCAAATTAGATGACATGCAAGGAGGATTTTTGCATAAGGTTCAAGTGTATAAAATGGAAGAATTTTCTAGACAATGTTCTTGAGGAAGACTGACCTAACTAAGCACTTGGACCATTGTGAAAATGAATTAAAAAAAAAATTGGTCATCATTCTTATATGGTTTTGGGTACATTCATTATAATGACATCGACATCATGGGTATGTGCATGGTATATTTTTCAGTGACTCAAAGAGGGAAACTATAAACTAGGAAAAGGTCAAGGAGAATTTCACATATACTTTTAGGTTCACATCAAAGGAGGAGAATTTGAATGTGGCATTGAAATTAATATATGTGGATGTATTTCAAAATGACAAACAAATGTAAGATAGTTTTAGGAATCTTACCTAAGATAAATGATTATGGGAGCACTAGTTTGTTTAAATAAAGGGAGAGCTCAAACAACATTGGAGAAATGAGTGTCAATTACACACAAGACTTGGAATATGTGTTGGTTTACAAGCCAAGTCATGAGAATATTATCTACAAGGATGGTGGAGAATAAGTGGTAAATGAGGAGTTTGATCATCTAAATGTGTAAACTACTTTGAGAGACATTTTATTATTTTAATGTGTGTATAAATATAAGGAGAAGTATTACTTTCAAACACTACACACAAAGGATAAAAATGTGGGAACATAGAAAGAGCCACAAATGGATACAATGGATGATTATTGGAATAATGTGGAGTTTTCACTTGTAGTTGGAACTCATCAAAGAGTCTAGTGACCTATTTTTTATAAATTACCACAAGATGATGGGAATTAATGAGTTCTTGAGGAAGAAATCTATCAAGTTGTGTGAAGGTGTGAAACATGTGAATGAGATGCCATATACGATGAGCCTAAACCTTTGATCAAAGATGAAGGAAGAGATAGACAAGATACTTGGAGCTGGTGTGATCTATCTAGCAAACAAATTTGACTAAGTGAGTTCTATGGTGATGAGTATAAATAGTGAAAGATGATTCAAAACCTACATGTAATACTACATCTCTAATGATGCATGTGTATAAGATTTATATCCAACACCATTCATAGAGTAAGTGTATGAAGGAGTACCCAATTATGAAGTCCACACTTTCACATATGGGTTTTTAGGTTATCAACAAGTTCAAATGGTAGAGGGGATGAGTAAAAAAACAATTTTCTCTGATTTAGGAGTCTTACATATATAATGTGTTTTAATCTAGGTTATAGGTTAAAGAATGTCCATTTTGTGTTCTTGTGAATGTTAGTGGAAGATTTCAAAGAACTCATATATAATTTCCTATAAACATATTTAAATAATTAGACTGTGTATGGATTGATAAGAACTATTATTATAGACAACTTGAATTTGAAGAAGTATGCATTCATATAGTTATTTAGAATTTTTTTGGGGTCATGTCATTTTTAAATTATGAATATTTGTTAACCCTACAAAGGTAGCAATAATTTTTTAACTAAAATTTCTACACCTATAAAGGAAGGTGTTTCCATTACTAGGACATTGCGATACCCTAATATGTTTATTCATAATTATGTGCATCTTATAAGGCCTCTAGAAGATTAGCTAAGGAAATATGGTCCATTCAAGTGGATGGATATGCAGTAAGAAGCATTTTAGGTATCGAAATGGGAATTGGATAACATAGTATTTTTTAAATTTATAGACTTATGAAGATTCCATATCATGTGCATGTTAACGCATCAAGAGCTTTGGTGGGAGTTATATTTGCATAGCTATGATAAGTAAAGATTGATCATCTTATTGCATTTGAAATTAGAAAGCTAGCCACATTCAATTGGTTTTTTAATTGTTATAATTTTAGGTTATATGTTTTTCATAAAATATATGGTTTGAAAAGTTGAAATGTTTGATAATTCAAATATTTATGATTATTTAAAGCAATTAGAGTTAGAAAAAAGAAAGTCTTTTCATTTTTTAAAGATAATTTTATTATAATTAATATAATAAAGGCCATTTAAAAGAAAACTTGTAAAGAGATTTACAAATACTTGAATGGTATTTTATTGTTTGTATGAATTAATTCTCAAATGATTAATTTTTTGATATTTTATTTTACTTCATGTGTTAAATTTGAATAGTATTGTTATAAACATTTTTTTTTCAAGATTTAGGTATTTATTAATTAAGTTTTGATAATTGTTTGGGTTTATATATGTTGAAATTGATTGTGATTTATGGAAGTTATTAAGTTAATTGAACATATATTTTTACTCTTTATATTCAAATTTTGCACCATATGTTGCAAAATTGAATTATGTTGTTTTAAATATATTTATTTGGTGTTGGAGATTATTTATAAATTGGATCTTGATAACTTCACCTAAACTATTCTTATTAGAATCTAAACTATGTTTTATAACTACTGATTAAATTTATTTAAACTAACTTTGTTAGCTCATTATTATTTTTATTCAATTTTTATATCGAACAACCACATCTAAATTGTAACCATATGTTTACATATGACTAAAATAGAGTGTAATATAAATTAATGTTAAATAATAAAAATTCATTATTATTTTTATTCATTTTTCATATCGAACAACCACATCTAAATCATAACCATATATTTACATATGCTCAAAATAAAGTGTAGTATAGATTGATGTTAAATATGAACAATTAGGTCAATTAACTTATCTATAGTGAATGTGACTTACAAGTTGGTCCTATGGAGGGGGTTTCCATGGCTTTAGCAATTGGTGTTAAAGATAACTTTTTGGACCTCTTTTGTAGTCATCAAGTCTCATTTAAAATTAAATGTTGGATTTTGTTAAGATTTTGTTAATTTTTTATAAAAATATTATCAATATAACTATATTATGCATTATTTGTCATTTGTTAATAAATTTTTCTAAATATTAATAGTTTAAGCAAACTTATTACCAGACATTATAAATAATAGTTAAAATTTTCCTTCCTAAATTTTAGTTATTTTGATGTTTTAAAATAAAATTATAAATATTTTATAACAAACCATTTTTAATATTTCATATAGATTTTATAATATAAAAATAATATTGATTGGACCTTCTATGATACCACCCCTATACTATGCCCAATGACAAACAATTAACTCCCTGAATAGATATGTTCATGCAACATTTACAATTTACAATACATCATGTATATTGACACTTTAAGGACTTCTTATCATTTAATTCTCATTATAAGATACAATAGTGATCATTATGTGACTTTGCTTTATATTGATAACTCTCGAATAACTCTTTTTTGTGCATAAAATATAACAATTTTTACATTTTCAAATTGTAACAATTGAGGGGAGATCCGATGGTAATTGGTATTAAAAAATAACCCAATATAGGGATTGTATTTACATTCATACAAAACATAATATGAGTTATTTATGCATACCATAAATTTTGATTAAAATTTTTGTATATATATTTTTAAAAAAATTGTGTATGCATAATATGGATTATGAAATTTTTAAATATTTAATAATATAAATTTTTACTTGTAATGATATAATAGAAAAATATTTGAAATCAATATAAATTATATTATATTATATTTATTACTTGATTTTTAACATATATTTATAAAAAATCTGGCGATGATCCTCTATTCTTTAATTTTAAAGCATCATTTGTATATTTATATCACTAAATACATTGCACATCAATAGCAAACAGGCAGTACCCTCTACCTTACACAAGTAATAAGCTTTGTAGGAGAAAGATAAAGCCACTAATTTATTACAGGCTACAAGTTATGATTTACTGAAACTTTCATGATATTCCAAACATTTAGAGTTTTGAGGAAATTCTTTTTCTATTATCTAAATCAAAAATGAAAATTACCATTAAATATATAAAAGTCTCATTTTTCATTTTTGTGAACTTTTTATGTTTTATAGATCATTTCAAATTTTATCATGCCACAATTTGTGACTAATCAAAGATTAAGAACAATTAGGATATTGATAGTTGATTTAATAAATGTTCATGTATTATAATAACAACAAACTTGTATTGTATTATTGAGTAATATGAAGACATCATTATAAATCGGCTTATAATATAATGTACACCTTTAAAAAATTAAAAATTTTATGAGATTGATGAAAATTATGAGCTCCGTGATTCACATGTGACACCTTAACGAAAAGTTAAATTGCATCCCCTAATCCATATTAGATAACATGGTATGAAATATTTACGTAAACCTCATAAAATTTACAACTAATATGAATTGAAAGTTTATACATAAATACTAAAATGTAACAAAGAAAATAGACAAAATACAAAAACTCACATTTATTATAATAAATGACACAATCATAATTAAAAATCTCAATTAATAAAGGCCTTCAATCACATCACCTTCAAAACATATAACGAAATAATTACAATTAAATACAATAACGACAATTCAAAACTATATTCAATTTCAATCAATATGAAATACAATAAGCATAATGATAACAAAGTCTAAAAATGAGAAGTGTAATAACCTCATATCTGAAGATCTATGCCACAATGAGAGGAGTTAACGATGTCAAGAAGGCTCTAACAGAATGTGATAATTGCTGACGTATGGCCTACAGAGGATGTCAACTTCTTTCCACTTTCTCTCATTAGATACATTCACCACATGACATCCTTAAACCTCTGAAATGACCTCCTTAAACCTCTAAAATGCTAAATGAAAATGATTTAAGCATGAATTTATTAGATATTGCAGTTTAAAGCATCATGAAAGACACGTGCCTGCAAAATATGGTAGCATACGTAAGGCATGAAAAGTCTTTGACGTAATATCACAATGAAATGGAAAGGATTATATTTTTATTTTATAGTTTATATACTTCTATAAAATTCTAAACTTTGAGTGATTTATACTTGAAAGTTATTTGAAATGTAATTATAATTTCTACTTTAAAGTTTTATTTGTACAGAAGTTTTTAATGAAATGTAATTATAATTTCTACTTTAAAGTTTTATTTGTACAGAAGTTTTTAATATAAAAATATATGAATGTTATAGTTTGTCAAATAATTTATTTTCGTTTTTTAATATTTTGATTTTTTAAAATTAAAATTGTATTATAAAGTTTATACTTTAAATAATATGTCTAATTTTTTGTATATATATTTACATTCATAATATCATAATAAAAAATAAATATTTTTCATATGTTATATTTGTAAACACTTTGATTAAAAAAAGTGACATCTTACATAAAGAGAAGAGGTGAGGTGAACTGTTTGATAAAATGTGATATAAATGTGTCTATTAGACTGCAATGATGAACTTGGGGAATTTAGTTGTAATTTATTTTAATTTATTTTTTTTAAATGAAGGAAACAAGGATCTAACATTGTAATATGACATTATTAACTTTTGTAAATATTTTACTCACATCTTATATTTTCATATTTTTGGATTAATTATAATTAAATAATTTTTAAAATTCTGCAATTTTTTTTTAATTTCAACATTTTTTAATATCCAACCTTTTTTCATTTACATAAAATTCATAGTTTAAAAACTTTAAAAAATAACAATTTACACTAACATTTCCACCCTTATTTGTTGTCTCCTTTGCTATATATTAACTAAGCAATGTTATTATATTTTACATTTATTGCATGCATGTTTAGTTAAATGTAATACATTTATTAACATTACACTTCCAAATTTTAACCAAATTTTCATGTCAAATTGAAGGTATGTAAAGAAGGATTTTTTTTCTTTGAGATTGGGAGTATATGTATATATATATGAAGAATAGTTATAACTTAAAATTTAAGTGGAGATAAGATAATGATATTAATATTCATATAATATCAAAATTAACTTATAAAATTAGAAAAGTATAATAGAAAATAAATAATAGGGATATATATATATATATATATATATAAAAGATGAATAGGCATCAACCAAAACCTAAGTGAAAATAAAATAATGATATTAATATTTATAAAATATCAAAATTAATTTATGGTATTAGAAAATTATAATATAAAATAAAGAAGGGGGTTTGAAAATGCAACTCCAACAAATTTAGAAGAGGAAAAAAAAATTAATTAAAATACATGCATTCAAGAAAAAGTATGTGAAAATAAATCACATCCTTTAATACTTCATAAATTTCCTTATATATAATCTTATCTTAAAATTACTTATTATTTAATTTTGAAGAAGAAACAAACTGAATGAAAAAAATGATTCTCTAATTGTAGATTATCATGGAAACAATGTCTCTGATGTAACACTCCTCTCTTAATGTTGTATTCCACTCATTGATCATTTAGTTGTCCTTGCGAGTGTGTGTTTTGTGCACATTAACCTACTAGCTATCGTAAGTGGTGTTTTTAGGTCTTTCAAGACTGATTAATAAATATAACAGGATGCTTGTAGCATTCTTTTTATCTTGTAACTGAAACTTAATTATATCTTGAATGACATCGTTTGGCCTCATTCACTTGAATCAGTATAGATGGAGGTCAATCTTTAACACATGTTTAACACAACGTAAATTATTTTTCCTCTTATTAAAGGAGGCATGCTTAGCAACTGGGGATCAAGTTCTTGTGCCTCCAGTTTCTGAAAGATAGTTAATGTTCGGTCTTCTTTACCGTTGGTGAAATTGATTAATGATGGTTACCCATTCAACCTTGCTTTAAAATGCAAAATTAAATATTCGTAAGAGGAATAAATATTAAAAAATAGAAATGATTATTCTTCTAACTGAATTGTGTAATAAATTATAGTAGAAGATATTGCATGAAAGTGTAATATATATAGTAAAGATGATTATGTTTATGATGTCATATCAAGAAGTGCATTATTCCTAATCAAATTATAATATTCTATGTACGTATAGTAAACAAGTCATGTTTGTAGGGTTCTTATCCCACACCAAGTTTACCTCTCCCATTTACTGTAGATCCATAAATTAGATTACAGCGTGTTCATATTTATTAGAATGCAAATTAAAAGAAATATTTGATGAAATTTAAGAATTAATTTTAAATTGAATTATTATATGAAGGTGTGTTACAGGTGCGCTGGCACCTTAGATTTGTCTGTGGATCTTTAATCTGTAAAGAAGCTGGCGGCTGAGGGAAATCGCTGAAGGATTGAAGGCTTTCCTGCAGTCGTTTCTATGGATACTGTGTTTTCTAAGCTACTAGGATGAAGACAGATGAAGTTCAAAAGAGGATGTTAGTTTCATAACTTGAGGAGTTTGAATTTAGAGGGGCGAATAGAGGAATCACTCAACTTATTGTGGATGAATTTCCTTTAGATGTTTGCAAAGCTATGAAGATGGCTATGGTTGATGAAGATCCATCATCCACGGATATCGTAATATTAGTAGTTTTTTTAAAATAATATTAATCGCTTTTTTTTAATATTAGCATTATAATATTAGTCACTTATTTTTAAAAAATAATATTAACATTATAATATTAGAAGTTTTTTTAATCCTTATAATATTAATATTCTAATATTAACATTATAATGTTACTCGCTTTTTTTAATAAAGAAATAGTTTCATGCATTTTTTAATTAAATAATTATTTTTTCAATTTATTATAGTTTAAAATTTTGTAGTCTATAATATTATAATAGTGTATAATATTTAATAATAGTAAAATAGTAAAGTGGATATTTGTAAAGTGAAATAGTGTAAATTGATGGTTTTATAATATTTGAAATTCATGACAGCAAATTTCATTTCACATTTTTTTCACATAACATTAAAAAATAAAAAATTAATATATTTTTTTTCTGAAATTGACAATGAAAAATGAAATTGTGTTTTTCTTTATATGTTGTGACAATGCATTATATAGAGAAGGTATGTTTTATTTTACAATGAACTTAAACAATGACAAATCTGTGGAGAAAGCCAAACCCATACCAAAAAATGTAAAAACTAAAAGATATCAAGACAAACTGAGTGGTGATAATGAATGACAATGATAAAATATGTTAATAATAAATTTTAAAAACCCTGAAAAAATATACATACAAAGTTTATTATTGACATATTAATAATAAATATAATATATAATATATTTATATATATTGTTTGTGACCTATGTAACTTTAAAAATATTGTGTCTTGCTCATGAACTTTAACATTATATAAAAATAAAGTTTGTAATAAAAATAATTTAATATATACCTTCTTTTTTTTAAAAATAAAAATTTACATCTCTTACACACACAAACATATAAATAATAGTATATATAACTTTATTATTTATGTCGGTGATATTATAATGATGATTTGATTAACACATCATATGTGAAGTCTATTGCAATTAAATCAGTACTCATATCATTCTCATCCACACTTGACAATAGTAAATGATCAATCAAATATACTAACACTTTGTAAGTTACGGAATCCTCTGCAATGGGTGTATGTCATGTAGATCTATTAGCTACCTTGAATCTAGGTCTAACGTATGATATGGATCCTTTGATGTATCACTTAAAATGCTCTGTTATTGGTACTTGCCATCACCATTCAACTGACATTAAGTTCTTTCACCACTTACATGTTATTAACATCTATAACAATTCAAATTGTTAACAATATACATAAACACCAAACTTAGACTCCTAGGAAAAAATACAAGATAATAAAGAACATATAAGTTGTGAAAGATTTCAATGTGTATTGGGCAATGAAAGTAAGTGAAGATGATAAGATATTGAATGTTTTTAATGTAAGAAAAAGACAATAAAATCCCATAATCTATCTTGTTGCTTTCATTCGTTCTTCTTATCAATATATTTTCACTTGAAAACAAAAAATTACATCTTTTTTAACATTCTTACACTATCAAAACAACTGCTAATTTAATAATTCTAACCAAGAGAAAAACTATACTCTTTTATATGGTTTTATAATAATAAATGGATTAATGGATTTCAAATAGATGCAAGCCTAGTTACAAACCAATTAAATTTTATTACTATGGACGTCGGTATCCTTTAGAGTTAGCTTAATAAAGATGATTTAGATATTTTGGCACTTTGGCTAAGACAGATTAAATAAAGGTTAAAGGGTCTGGTCTTGTCAATATAGAAGATATTTTCAGCCAAAAATTAAACTCCAACGACAAGGTTGGCTGTACACTCTCCCACGCCACCTGTCGGGGTTGGGATGTAAAGACAAGTAATGTATTAAATTTACTTGCCATGCGCCCCCAACCAAAAGAATTTGTCTCCCTCAAGAAATTGAATGCTGTAGTGGAGATAAAATGACAAATGTAAGTCTTGTTTTTGAAAAGGAAAGAGGAGGAAAGATTTTTTTAGGAGGTGAAGAAATGTTTGTTGGATAAGACTCAGTTTGAGGAGAAAGAGAACGTCATTGCTAAATTAATTGCCATCTAGGAAGATCCTTTAAAACAAGCATCTGCACATCCAGGCTGAAATTTGTTAATATTTCAGTGAATTCCTATGTTCTGGATCTTGCAGACAAATAAATTTTAATCCTTCCTTTGGATTTTGGTATCTTAGAAGAATTAACATATCCCTCAATACGTATTCGGTGCATTGAGTTAGAGTAAAACTGACTAAAGCTAGATGTTCTAGTTCTGTATCATAGGTTACTTGGCTGGCAGTAAGATACCTGCGCCACAAACTACTGGTAAATTTCTACTTGCACGATGTTTTCACAACATGATTGAAAATTTCATAACCTTTCCTTGAGTGGAAATGGCCTGGCCTCTTGCTTGACAATTGATTTTATTTTGATAAAAAAGTGTAGTACTTGTGTTTGTCACGCAGTAAGCCAACATTTCCCTTTTATATACGTTTTAGATAGCTGCTGTGCGTTGGTTTTAAATTTTCGGTTGGTTTGTTTGATTTAGGGAAGTATAAACAAACTGAATTAAATATACTTGAAGTATCTTAATTTTTGAACCTGGTAATTTCTTTCTCGATATTAAACAAGGAAATATGGTCGAACTTAACCAGCATGCACAAACTAGGATACGTATTGGCATGGCTGCGGGCTTCATCATTCCGTTGAAAAGTTATTGTATTTCTGTTCCTTTCTCCTCTGTTAAACCCTGACAACGTGTGAACCGACGATTTGCCCAACACGGTTAACGTGGCAGTTTGGGAGAGTGGCTCCCATGGCGGTTTGACTCCTCAAAAGAATTTAAATTTTAGAAAGCCCGCTCAAACTCCTCCCTCCAACCAAAACAATAAACCAGCTTATGCGTAAATCTTGTAGAAGGATCAAAATATCTTCAATTTTGACAGAGGTGATTCTCGTGATGATCAAAGTGTAGAGGATCCAAGGCAGGCTGTCAGGTTGTCTACAAGCTTTAATGTCGCCAAAGATGTTAGAATAACCCAAATAATTTCTCCCTGTTTGCATGCATGCGGTGGAGAAAAACTAGGAAAAAATAGATAAACGCCTTGTTTGCCCCCTCATGCACGCAGTCCGCATGTTTCACTGTTTCAGTGTCTTCTTAGTTTGTATACAAGACTTGAGTTTAAACATTAGTTTATTTATAGTTTTTTATCTGTTCTTAATTCTATTTATGTTGTCCATGTTCGCAGTTTTTGTAAGCAGAATTAATAAGATTAAAAATATCTTTTTGATTGCCGTAGCAATCTGGTGTATGCATCTATTTTTTATTTTCTGCTATTTTCTTTCATGCTTTATTTCTGACAAATTGGTATCAGAGCCAGGTTGGAAGATCGTTGAATGTCAAAGCGGCAGGAGCAGATCGTAGGAGATCACTACAACTAGAAAGAACGCAGCAGTAGCTATTTGGTATTATCTGGAGTTAGCTGTTTGGTGGAATCAGAAAGAACGTATCATTAGAAAGAACGCAGAATAGTCATTGGCAGAAGAGTCAAAGAGGAGAGGAGATCGAAGATTGTTGCTGTCAGTAAAAAAAACAGAGAGAAGCCGCTACCAAAGAAAATACAGCCGAAGGAGTGAAGACCAACCAGCAAAGAGATCGATGTAAGCCTGAGGTAGTGTAGTCTAGGTGGAGGAAACGCCATAGATCTCTAGTGTTTAAAACAAAAAAGGGAGATTGTGAGATAGGGGAAGTGATTTACAAATCTTGCATATTTGTGAGGTCATGTCTGTCACTGCATTAAAAGAATAAAGCGATGTGGATAAGTGGAAAGAGTGGCTAGCATAGAGAAGAGCAGCTAGGGGGTTGTAGAAGAGCGATCTGAATATTTTTTTAAAAAATGCAATCAATTGAAAGTGCAGCAGCACTGTGTTTCTTGTGTGGTCTTTTGAATTTATCAATGCAACTGTGGAATTGTCGAAGAGAAGGGCATGTTTTCCAACCACTTCCAAACCCAACAAGGAGTAAGACAGTTTGAATCTCCGACTATGCAAGATTGAGACATGACAACAAACAACAGTATTTCTTAGCTTCAGATTCCCGTTTTCAATCGTAAGAATTATGATTTTTGGGCTATTAAAATGAGAACATTGTTTTGCTCACAAGATGTTTGGGATTTGGTAGAAAATGGTTTTGTAGAACCACAGGATGAGACTGCCTATCAGGGATTAACTCGAGTACGAAAGAAAGTGATCAAAGAAAACAAGAAAAAAAATAGATGAATCCATTTTTTCTAGAGTTGTAGCCATAATGAGATCCAAGTCGGCATGAAAAATCTTAGAGACTACCTATAAAGGTAATACAAAGGTGAAAATAACTAAATTGCAATCTCTTAGGAGAAATTTTGAAAATTTGCAAATGAATGATTCAGAGTCTATAGATCAGTTTATGGGTCAAGTATTGAATATTGTGAATCAAATTAAATCTAATGGAAAAACAATAACAGATCAGAAGATCATAGAAAAAATACTCAAGAGTTTACCCAATAAATTTGATGCAATAGTTGTAGCTATTGAGGAAACCAAGGATTTGGAACAGTTATCAGTAGATGAATTGATGGGATTTTTGTTAACATATGAATCTAGAATGAATAGGAATAACTATACTTCTTTTAAGAATGCTTTCAAGTTTCAGGGATCATTTGGCAGAGGAAGAGACAAAGGCAAAAATGGAAGAAACAATCTAGATCAAAGTGAAAATAAGAATCAAAACTACAACAATAGAGGACATGGCAAAAATCACTTCCAACAAAATTCAAAAAAGTTTGATAAATCTAACATTCAATATTATTACTACAAAAAATATGGACATTATGCAAGTGAATGCAGAAAGAAACAAGGAGATGTGGACAAGTTGAATCCTAATTACACAAATGAATCTAGTTCTAATTCTAGAAGTTTATTTCTCACTTTTCATGTTGCTCAAGAAAATGCTAGAGATATTTGGTTTTCAGATAGTGGATGCAGTAACCATATGACAGTGAATAAAGAATTGTTTGCTAGTCTTGATGATTCCCTAAAATCTGAAGTGAAATTAGGAAATGATAACAAAGTGGATGTAATGGGTAAATGAGTAATAAATGCTTTGGAAAAAAATGGTGAAAGAAGATTTATTCTTGATGTTTATTTTGTACTTGGACTAAAGCATAATCTTATGAGTGTTGGACAGTTAGTACAGAAAGGTTATAGAATATCTTTTATGGATAATGTTTGCACAATACTAGACAAATTTTCAAATGACAGGTTGATAGAACAAGTGGAGATGACCAAGAATCAGATGTTCCCTCTTCAAATTTAGTGCATCTAAGGAGAAGAGGAAGCCCACTTCAAAACCATGAATCTAGACCAATCATGGCTATAGCATTTAAGGTATGGACATTTACATTTTTAAGGTTTGAATTTGTTACAAAAAAAAATATGGTGAAGGGATTACCACTAATAGAACAGCCAGAAAGTTCATGTGAAAGTTGCATTATGGAAAACAACATAGAGAGATCTTTTCGATAGGAGCCTCATATAGAGCAAAGGTAATATTGGAGCTAGTCCATAGTGATTTATGTGGACCAATGCAAATTCTATCATTTGGAGGTAGTTCTTATTTTCTAACCTTCATTGATGATTTTAGCAAAAAGACTTGCATATATTTTTTCAAAAATAAGTTTGAAGCCTTTGAAAAATTTAAAGAATTCAAGGCTATGTTGAAAAGCAGAGTGGCTTTTACATCAAGGTACTTAGATCAGATAGAGGAGGTGAATATATGTCTAATGAATTTCAAGATTTTTGCGGATATCATGGCATTGAAAGGCAAATGACTACAAGGTACACACCACAGTAGAATGGTGTAGTAGAAAGGAAGAATAGAACAATCATGGAGATGGCCAGAAGCATGTTGAAGGCCAAACATTTGTCAAATGAATATTGGGTAGAAGCAGTAGCATGTGCAGTATATATTCTGAATAGAAGCCCAACAAAGAGTGTCAGAGATCGAATTCCACAAGAAGCTTAAAGTGGTAAGAAACATAGTGTACATCATTTCAGAATTTTTAGTTGTATTGCATATTCTCTTATACCATCTAAATTAAGAAGAAAACTTGATGATAGAAGAGAAAAATGCATTTTTATTGGCTATAGTGAAGAATCCAAGGCTTTTAAGTTGTATAACCCCATTTCAAAGAAAGTGATTATTAGCAAAGATGTGGAATTTAAGGAAGAAGAAGCATGGGATGGAAGCATTGATAAAACCATCATGATTGGAGCACCAATTTCCCAAAATGAAGAAGAATTTGAAGAACAAAATTTGCAAGGTGATCAATCCTCTCCACAAGCAAAAACAACCACTCCAATAAGAACACCTAGGAGCTTAGCACAAGGTGAATCATCTGGTCATGCATGTCATCCTACACCCAATTCACAAGTAAATGATGAATCAGATCCAACTCTTGCCACTTTAAGATCAAAACTTAAAGGTAAGAAAATGAGAAACTTGAATGAGATTTCTAAACAAGAAGAGAAGTTAGGTTTATGTTCAAATTTTGTCCTTTTCTCTCATGATTCTATGTATTATGAAGAAGCAGTTAATGAGGAACATTGGATAAAAGCAATGGATGAAGAGATGAATGCCATTGAGAGAAACCAAACATGGGATCTAATTAATCTACCTAAAGGTAAGGATTGCATAGGAGTCAAATGGGTTTATAAGACCAAATTTGATATAGAAGGAAAGTTTGAAAAGCACAAGACAAGGTTAGTAGCAAAAGGTTTTGCACAAGAACATGGAATTAATTATAATGAAACATTTGTTTCAGTTGCTAGACTTGATATTATTAGAATGGTTTTAGCAATAGCTGTACAAAATTATTGGAAAGTATATCAAATGGATGTCAAATCAACTTTCTTGAATGGTTTCCTAGATGAAGAAGTGTATGTGAAAAAACCACCAGATTATGAAGTGCATGGACATGAAGAAAAAGTTTACATATTGAAGAAGGCCATCTATGGTCTCAAGCAAACACCAAGAGCATGGTATAGCAGGATTGATTTATACATGACAAACAATGGATTCAGTAGAAGCAATAGTGAGCCTACATTGTACACAAAAATCAACAAAGAAGGTCAGATTTTGATTGTGTTTGTATGTTGATTTTATTTTCACTAAAAATTTGTCTGTAGACACATTTAAATTAGCAATGAAGAAAGAATTTGAGATGACAGATTTGGGATTAATGAAATATTTTTTGGGCATTGAAGTTGTACAATTTGAGAAGTGAATTTTTATTTGTTAAACTAAATATGCAAAGGATGTGTTAAGGAGGTTTAAGATGTTGAATTATAAATCAGTACCTACACCAGTTGCTACAGGGACCAAAATTAGCAAAGAAGACAAAAGGTCTAATGTTGATTCTACAACATTCAAAAGACTAATTGGTAGTTTGATGTATCTTACAACTAAAAGCCCAGATATCATGTATGGGGTCAGTTTAATTTCTAGATTCATGGAGTCACCAAAAGACTCACATTGGCAAGTTGGAAAGAGGATATTGAGATATGTGGCAGTGACAACAAAATATGGAATTTTATATTTCGCAACTAATGATTTTGGTTTGATTGGTTATACTGATATTGATTTTGCAGGTAGCATTGATGATAGGAAGAGTACTTCCGGACATGCCTTTCTTTTTGAAACAGGGGTGGTCACATGGGCATCCAAAAAGAAACCTATAGTGACACTTTCATTTACTGAAGTAGAGTATGTAGCAGCCACATTAGCAGCATGTCAAGCAACTTGGATGACGAGAGTATTGACAGATTTATTACAAGCACAAAAGGAGTCAACACCAATCTTTTGTGATAACAAATCAGCAATTGCATTGGCAAAAAATCATGTTTTTCACAAAAGAAGCAAACAAATTGATACAAGATTTTATTTTATCAGAGAGTTAGTGAACAATGGAGAAATTCATTTGGAGTTCTACAGATCTGAAGACCAATTGACAGATATATTCACAAAGGCATTAGTAAAAGAGAGTTTTGATTATCTAAGACAAAATTTAGGCATTGTAAATGTTGAAGTAGTTAGTGGTAGAAATTAAGGGGGAGTGTTAGAATAACCAAAATAATTTCCCCCTGTTTGCATGCACGCGGTGGAGAAAAACGACGAAAAAATAGACAAACGTATTGCTTTCCCCCTCATGCATGTAGTCTCCATGTTTCATTGTTTCAGTCTCTTCTTAGTTTACGTGTAAGACTTGAGTTTAAACATTAGTTCATTTACAGTCTGCTGTCTGTTCTTAATTCTATTTATGTTGTCCATGTTCGCAGTTTTTGTACGCAGAATTAAAAAGATTTAAAATATATTTTTGATTGCCGTAGAAATCTGGTGTATGCGTCTATTTTTTATTTTCTGCTATTTTCTTTCATGCTCTGTTTCTGACAAAAGACAAATGCTTGACTGGAAGGATTGTCTAACACAACCATGCCCCCCTGTGGAGGAATTCATCCATTCATGGCCTCATAAACCTCCAAATTACAGGTGGTACCAAAAAACATTTATTCTCAGAAGAATTTGCAAACAAGAATCGACTAGTGAGTGTGACCATTTTAGTTGTATTTTTTAAAACATAGATGTTGCAGGGAACTATGCTAAGGAGATAAGAACACTAGTTTTAAGGCTTGTGGCTACGATATCTGAAGCTCTAGGACAGGATTCTGATTACTTGAATAGAATATTTGGGGAGCATAACCAAGTGATGAACATAAATTATTATCCTTGATGCCCAAATCCAGTTCCTACCTTTGGCATAGCACCTCATTCAGATGTGCGTGGCATCACTATCTTAATGCAAGGAGATGTGAACGTGCTGCAAGTGCTCGAGGATGGTAAATGGGTTGCAGTAGAACCCATAACCAATGCCTTTGTGGTGAATTTGGCAGATCAACTTAAGGTTTATAGTAAAATAAATAATTTGGCCTATATGCAGAATTCCGCTATTCAGAATCGGAGGAGTTTGCTCTAGGGAGGCCACCCAGAGACCACTTCTCTATGTTGTTCGTTGCAATCTAATGGATGGAAGCAACGTCGTATTTTCCCGGGGACTCATAGATCGCATGACAAATCGAGGGTTTATGGTTTCTTGAGCTCCACAATTAAGGGAGCTGTCTCATCCTTTGAGAGCCTGTTTTGTGACGCACTACAAATGGAACTCTGTACAGGAGAGCATCAAGATGTGCGTGTTAATGCTTTGCTCGCCTTATTTCACAGATCTGTTTCTGAACTGCAAATATATTGTGGATGTCTGGAAAGGGGGGCTGCCTTTGGCTTTTAATAAGGATGGAATAATAGGGAAGGGGGAGTTTACTAAAGCCATGTAGAGATTGTTGCTGGGAGAAGAAGGCATTGCCATCAGAGAGGAAATGATGAAATTAATGAAAACCAGTACAGATAGGAGATACGGTGAAGGAGGAACCTCATTTAACAATTCTATATATTTATTAGGGGATGAAGAAACAACTGTCATTGACAAATTCGTACATGTACCGTTTGATCGATATGGCATGTTGAGGTTATTTGTCTTTAAAGTATAAGATAACCCTCTCTCATTTAAAGTTACGTTTTTTTTAATAATTACAGTGTTTGCAATTTTTTATTAAATAAATAATTAATTAAAGGATTAGCATTCTGGTTTGTGTGAATGGATAATTTTTTTTTCAGTTTAAAGTTAAAATGGAAGGTATTAATAATTATAAAATTTATTTTAATTTTTATTTTGTCACATTTTTTATGGTATTTTTTCTAAACGATGAAATGGTATTATATTGTTTATTAAAATACTATAGACTTCAAAAATGGAATCATAGATATTAAGACAAAGTGAATTGCATAAATCGAATGATTCTCAAAATTTTGACAATTTTTTTAAGAGAGACGTATCAAATTAATATTGTTCTGATGGAGTGACATAGATGCAACAATTATGGGTTGTATGACAATAATTTATTAACTTAAAATAAAAGTTGTTTTTCTTTTTTTTTAATAATGTTTTTCCTTCTTTAAGATTGTGATAATGTCTATAGCCTTGTTATGTTGAGCAAAATTTTACTATGAATAAAAGGTATATTAAATTAATATTGTAGTACATTACAACATTTTTAGTAGGTATTTTGATGGGTTAATATATACATAACTATGGACTGTACGCGAATAATTTATTAACTTAAAATGAAAGTTCTTCTTCTCTTTTTATATTTTTTTTAAAGGGTTGTGATAATGTTCATAGTTTTGTCATGTAAAGTAATAATTTTGATTGTTGATTAAGATTGACAATGATGTCTTTTTACTATTTTATATACACATATTAGTAGAATTATTTCTTTTATATTATCTAGCTATGAAATATAATTATTATTATATTTAAAAGGTGTCTCTACAATAAAGATGATAGAAGTCAGAGATATCTCAACAAGAAAGATGACCTCATAGAGACATCATCGTGACTCCTTATATATAATCTAATGTGACCCACAATAAAACATAAACTTGCCACTACAAAGAACATTTAGTCAACATTATGATTCAAATTGTATCATGCAAATGTGCTCGTCTAAAAAAAAGGAATATTTTTTTTGTCTCGAATAGTTTAGATTAGACATAGACAACATATACACCTCAATATGAGGAAAAAATCACTATAATTCCATCCCCCAAGGTGCCCTATAGCTTTGACATCCACGTGGTGCCATACCTATCAATAAATAAATAAATTAGCAAACAAAAAGATTTTTACTTTTTCAAAAGCATTTATGTGCGATAAAACAACACCTCTAAATTAATTTTTTAAATGAATCTTCTAGATCCTCTATTACTTTAAGAATTTAAATGCCCTCTGTAATTGAAATTATTGTTTTGCATAAATATTTATGTCAGAGGCGTCTTCATGGGTATAGACTAAATATGTTTTCATCTAAATAAATGTTAGTCTAGATCATATTCATAAACATATTACACTAATTGCATCTAAAAAATAATTGAATAAGTGAATAAGACAAAATAATCAGTTTTATTTCCTATTAGTTAATTCATTTTTATTTATATTCATAAACCATATCATCCAACACTTTTATATTATAATCGCAAGGGAGGATTGCAAACAACTTATTAGATCACTTCATGTTTTAATGTTCCTATGAATGGCAAAAGGACACATCTTCTGAAAAGTGAGTTTCCTAGTTCTAGTAAATAGTTAACGATGTTAAGGAAGCATATTTTAGCATCATAGGAGAACATTGTTGGGCTGAGTTTGTGCAAGGAGTTGAAGGCATTATTAAATTAGATAGAATATTCTATAGAGCAATTGGATAGTAACATGAAGGGGAACAGACAGGAAATTATTGGAGAGGGACATGGAGATGAAGTTGTTGGAAATGGAGATAAGGTAGTGTTGAGTTTAACTAGATGGAGTGTTTGGCATGCACTACCACACTAGATGTTGACCCTAACTAGTCTCCATCCACTCTGTTAATGCTCCCCTAGTGTCTTGGCCTTAACCATTATTGTTTCCTTAACCTATTGTTGTTTACATTAACAATTGTTTTTTACTTAACCAAGATTGTTCATGACCCATTGATGTGGTTAAGAGGAATGTTAATAATCAAGCAAAAGCAAATTTCAATTTTCATTACTTTCAAAACTCAAACCACTTCACAAGCTCTCCAGAACCTCCCAATACCCACTTCCCCTTCCCATTCACAAATTATATTTCCCTTGTTCACTTCATTGCCATGAATGGATAAAGAGCTGCATACCCTTTTTTCTTTGTTTGAAGCCCACCATTGAGCTTGTCTACACACCATTGAAACTCTACTTATCCTTGGGAGAATATATAAATTTTAACCAAGGATAAACATATGGGATTTCAAATGGTAGAAGAACTAATACCCACTAGGTATGTTCTCATGTCCTCTATTCATAGGGTATTAATGTTGTGCCCTTCTAAGATGTGTGATATTAATGAGAAGGACATATTGGTTTATTTAATATAATACATTTCAGTTTGTTTTATGTTGATTGTATTTTTGAGGGCTTGAAGGAATGAATGATTAGTCAAGGCATAATCATTTATTCAATGCATAATCATTATTTGCATTGTTGAATACCCAACCCTTGAGCATAATATTAGTTTGGGATGGTTTTATATTGACTGTATTATTCATTAATTGAAATAATTAATGATTAGTTAGGGCATGATCATTCATTCAATGCATAATCATTGCCTACATTGTTGAATATCTAACCCTTGATCATAATATTGATTTGGGATGGTTTTATGTTGATGTATTAGTCACCTCTTGAAGGAATTAATGATTACTTAGGGCTTAATCATTCATTCAAATCATAGTCATTATCTACATTATTGAATATCTAACGTTTGAACATACTATTAGTTTGGTATAGTTTTATGTTGATTGTATTGTTCATTGCTTGAAGGAATTAATTATTACTTAGGACATAATCATTCATACAAAGCATAATCATTATTTACATTTTTTGATATCCAAACCTAGAGTATAAAATCAATTTGCCTCCATTTTATGTTGATAGTATTATTTCCTATTTGAAGGAATTAATGATTACTTAGGGCATAATCATTCACTCAATGCATAATAATTGTCTGCATTGAAAGAATGAATGATTACTCATGTCATAATCATTCATTCAATGCATAGTCATTCTCTACATTGAAGTAATAAATGATTAGTTAGGGCATAATCATTCATTCAACTCATAGTTTATTAACTAATTTGTGCAATTAGGAGATGCTATATATAATTTAATGAACACATATGAATTAAATACATAATCATTATTGGGTATGATAAATATAAGGGAATTTGAACTCCATACTTTTGTATTCTAGCTAAACACTATTCACACAAAACTCCAAATCTACCCGCAAAGCATTAATTGCTTCAAGCAGTCAACAATATAGTCAATGGGTGTTTTCAACATGAACCACCACGTTGGACACTGACCCCCAACTAGTCACATATGACACTTTATCCCTAGTACATTGAGATTAACCATTCTCATTTTTCTTAGTTGTTATTGTTTGCATTAACCCAAGTTTTTTGCCTAAAACATGACTATTAAGGTGTTGTTGGGCTCCATCGATGTACTCACAAAGTATGACAATAATCAAGGAAAAGTAAACATCAGTTTTCATTATTTTTAATTTTTGTGCCCCTTCACGAGATTAGTTTTCCTCCCTATATTTGCCACCATGATTGGGTAAAAATAAATGGCTTTCCATGATCCTTATATAATTAACTTGATAGAGTTATCAACAAAGACAAATAGAGTAAGTGTTTTGAAAGCCCACAAGAAACACTTATAATGGGTACTAAGTTAAGAGAAACATAACATTGAGATAAACATAAGACTATGTTATCCACCACCTATGTTCATTTTATCCATTTGCAATAGGAAATTAAACATTATAAGTATCCTAAAATCATTTCCAAATAAGTAGGATATAAGGGGCTCAAGCAATGATGTGGTGACACTATTTACAGATGATGTGATGGCACTATCCATAGATCATGTGGTGACACTATTCACACTAGTGATGTGTCATGGACACTATTCCTAATGCCTAGGTGGAAGTGGGATGAGTTTCATCTGGCACTTTGATATTGGGCTAGATCTTTATGAAAATGAGAATCCACTATCTTTTGGATCCACACAAAAGTGTGGAACAACTTTTATTATCCATATTTTTCTACCCATGTTGCATATGTTGAAGGGACCCAGGATAAAGTGGAACACTTGTGAAAGGTCCTCATCATGATATAATATTCACTCCATGATAAAAGAGGTGCATTTCTCTTGGGATTGTCTTGTTTCCTTTGTCATTTGTCTTATTTTTAGTGGAGGGTGTTTTTTTAACTTTGTTTTTATTCTTTCTTAGTGGAAAATCATTTGTATCTTGTCTTATTGCCTCCAAGTGGAGGAAGGCACGTTTTTTGGTGGATTCTTATGTTTGGAGTGTTGTGGTATGTTTCCTATATAAGGATTTGAAATCCTTTGTAAAATTCATAGTGGCTTGTATGCATTTGCCTTAAAGTATGTTTTGTAAGGAGCTATAAAGAGTTTTTTTTGGAGAAGTTTGTAAGGAGTGGTGTTGTGAGGAATATATGAAGTTTAATTTATTATTTCATCTTCAAGTTTATGGTTATCCATGCCAATTGAATTGTGATTTTTTAAACATTTATTTGAGATCATGTCAAGTGGAATCAAATCTATTGTTTAATCCATCATTTTCTATTAGAGCAAGTTCAAGACCTATGGAGAGTTTGTTGCAAGTGTGAGAGATGGAAAGAATGACAACAAAACAAGGAAGGTGAAGAGTTGATGCTTAGATAAGTAGGGATATGCAAGAGCTACAAAGGTAAATAGCACAACTAACTATAATTATCCCTAATAATGTAAGAAGGTAGCCATAAGATGACACTAAAGAATAAATAGTTAATGAAGAAGAATTATAGAAAAAGCCATTATCAATTGATTAAATAATTATTATAGCCTTAAATGGAAGAAATGAAGGAGTTAGAGTTATATCTAATAACTATGGGGGAACCTTACAACCAAAGGAGCTAATAGATTAGTTGAATAACATGGAGAAGTTATTGGAGTGGAAAACCATGCAAGAAGAGAATAAGGTAAAAATTGCATGCACCAAGTTGAAAGCTAATGTAATTATTTGGCAGGATCACCTATAGAAAGAAAGGAAAAGTAAGAACAAAAAAAGGATAAACACATGGGGTAAGATGTAGAAGAAGTTGAGGGAGAAATTTCTTCTTGTATATTATGCACAAACCATCTACAAAATGTTTTAGAACGTAAGGCAAAAGAAGCATAGTGTACAAGAGTACATTGATGAATTTTATATTTTTTCCATATGAGTGGAGCATGATGAGAAACATGAACAAATGGATATAAGTTATGTGAATGGGTTGACATTTTCCATTCAAGATGAATTGAGCATGCATAGAATACATTGCATGGAAAAGGCTTATCAATTAGCCTTGAAAGCAAAAGAGAAGAAAATTAATCAAGATTTTAGAAGAATATTTGGTCTAAGAAGAGATAAATCCCATCAAATAAGGGGAAGAAGTGGTTTAAATACCACTAGAGGTAGATTTAATTATATAAGAGGAGAATCATCACATGGTTCAGAAAGGAGATAAATTAACAGACAAGGCTTCCAATATGCAAAGACAGAGGATTTCAAAGAGAATGAGGTTATGGTGGTGATAAAGGGTTATTTCCAAACCAACCTAAGTCTATAATTTGTCACAAATGTGGAGAAGGACATACATAAAACAAGTGTCTTCACTATCATAAACAAGAAAAGAGATAAGAGTATTGTCCTACAATAAATTTGGTTAAATATGAGATAGAAGATCAAGCTATTGAAGTTATAGTAGTAGATGTTGGATAAAATATTATGACAAGGAGGATAATGATTGCCCCCAAAAAAAATTGGATCAAAAATAAGGAAGGTGGTGATTCATGGCTGTGAATAAACATTTTCTGAACAAGATGCCCTTCAATATGAAAGGTATGTAAAGAGATTATTGATGATGGTAGTTGTGAGCACATGGTGTCTGACAAGATGGTAGAGAAGATAGGATTTCAATAAATAAAAATTCTAAATACCTATAGGATTTAATGTTTTAAAAATGAAAATGAACTTACTATAGAAAGAGTTGTTTGATTAAATTATCTTTAGGAAAAAATTCTAAAGATGAGTTATTGTGTGATGTTATACCTATGGATGCATGCCATGTATTTTTTTAAAGACCATGGTAATATGACAAGAAAGTAATTCATGATGTATCAAAGAACACCTACACCTTTATGAAATATTGTACGAAGGTATTATTACTGCCACTTAAGGAAGAAGGACAAGTAGAGAACATTTTGACCATAAAAGAGTTTATCAATGACATGAAGGTGGCAGGTTGTTGTTATGCCTTAATGGAAAAAAATGAAGATAAATAAGTGGTTTAGATTCTATCATAAATAGCAGAAGTATTAGAAGCATATGCAATTGTAGTACCTAATGAGTTACCTGATGGTTTACCACTCAAGGGAGACATTCAATATCACACTACTTTAATTACAAGATCAACTCTACCGAATTAAGTATCATATAGGATAGACTAACATAAAATGAAAAGTTGAATAAGAAAGTTACTTAGTTTTTAAGAGAGCATGTAGTAAGGGAGAGCATTATTCTATGTGAAACATCAACATTATTGACTCTAAAAAAAGATGGAGAATGGAGGATGTGTGTATATAGTAGAGAAATCAACAAGATTACCATCAATTATAGATTTCGTATACCCCTTTTGGATGACATGATGGATGTTCTTGTAGGAGAAAATTATTTTACATAGATTGATCTAAGGAGTCACTACTACTAGATCCGAATTCATGGAGGAGATAAATAGAAGACAACATTAACGACTAGAGATGGCCTATATGAGTGGTTGGTGATGCCATTTGGGTTATCTATTACACCATTCACATTCATGAGGATGATGAAAATAACATTAATGGATTACAATGGCAAGTTTATGGTTGGTTATTTTGATGATATTTTGATATTTAGTAAGACTAAAGAAGAGCATTTGAAGCATTTGGGAATGGTGTTAGAATTATTCATAAGGGAGAAACTCTTTTCCAATTTGAAGAACTGTAGATTTATGTAAGATAGTTTGGTATTCATGGGATTTGTACTTTAAATAGATGGTGTTAGAATGGATGAAGAAAAGGTGAAGACAATTATTTAATGGCCTATTCCAAAGAGAATTATAGAGGTAAGAAGTTTTCATGGCCTGGAAAATTTTTATAGGCAATACATTAAGAATTTTAGTAGTATTATTGCACCAATAATAGATTACATGAAAGGAAAATAATTTGTGTGGACTAAGAAAATAACAAAAAGTTTTGAGTTGTTGAAAAAGATTATAAAAAATCCTATTCTAGCATTATTTGATTTTCAAAAAGTGTTTGAAGTGGATTCTGATGCTTCATATGTGAGAATTAGTGCTATGTTAAGCCAAAAGGGGAGGCCAATAACATTTTTTATTGAGAATTTGAATGAGGTAATAAATAAGTAATTCACATATGATGTTGATTTTTATGCCATTGTACAAGCATTGAGATATTGGAGACATTACTTGGTGCCTAAGGAGTTTATCCTCTATAGTAATCATGAGGCTTTGAAGTATGTGAATACTCAAAATAATTTGAATAATAGGCATGCAAAGTGGGTGTCTTTCTTGTAGGGATATAAAATTTTGTTGAAGCATAAATTAAGAAATCAGAATTAGGTAGTTGATTCTTTGAGCAAAGGAGTGGTGGTGATAACTACTATGGTGAGTGCAATAGTTGGATTTGAGTTTATCAAGGAGTTATATGATAATGATCCAAATTTTGGTGAGATAGTTGAGTAGTGAAGGAATCCATTAATAGGAGATGTTGGTACTTTTCAAGATGAGTACCTTATTCAATATGGTTATCTCTTCAAGGGAAGACAATTATGTATTTCAGTTGGGTTTTTGAGAGACAACATTATAAGAGAGTTACATAGTAGTGGCTTGGTTGACATTTTAGTAAGGCTAAGACAACAACTTTGGTTTAGGATAAGTATTTTTGGCCAAAGATGAAATGGATGTGGCAAGATATCATTCAAGATGAAGTATTTATCATGTGGCTAAAGGAAATACATAAAACACAAGATTGTACATGCCATTGCCAGTTTTAAAAGAACCATGGATAGATTTGAGTATGAATTTTGTGTTATGATTGACAAACACACAGAGAGGTAATGACTTAATATTTGTTGTTGTAGATAAAAAGTTTAAGATGGTTTATTTCATTGCATGTAATAAAACCAATGATGCCACTAGAGTTGCATAATTTTTCTTTAGAGTTTTTGTGAGATTGCATGGTATTACAAAAAGCATTACATTAAATAGGAATAATAGGTTTCTAAGTCATTTTTGGAGGCCTTTGTGGAAGAATTTGGGTACAAAATTACAATTCATTAGTGCATATCACCTACTAATTTCCTAAATTTGAAAAAATTGCTATGTAAAATTAAAATGCTATAGATATTTAATAAATGACATAAAATGATTTGAAACTTGATAAATTTAAAAATATGCTAAAAGGGGAAGTATCAAATAAATAAAACTTAGTTGGAAAATCATAATGCAGGATTATAAATGAGACTAAAAAATAAGTTGTGTGACTATGTTGACTAATTATGGATATCAAACAAGGTTTTGTGAGATCTCTAGATAAGGGAATTGAATATGGAGAATGGCATGGTGTGATAGTGTCCTTAGGGGTCACCGATGTCTTGTAAGTGTTAGTTCTATAAAATTATTCAAACATGTGCACCTTCACCTATGTATTCTATTTACCTATGTAGGAGCTTTCATTTGCTAATGAAAACCACTATGTATATTTTCCTTCACTTGTAACCTTATCTCAATGGACCAAGAGGGCAAATGAAATCATAGAATAAAACAGGGTTAGTGGTGGAAGTTGTGATTGACCCAATCCTCACTGATATGAAGAGTGTGATTAAGAACTCAATATGTGATTGAATCCATCATTGCATTGTCAAAGTAGTGAAGTAGTTTAAAATCCCTATATGAATTCCAATATATTGTTTTGTTATAAAAGATGAACCAAATATTGTGGATGGAATAAGGCTCATTTATGGTGTAAAACTGGCACAAAACCATTGAAACACTAGTGTAAAAGATAATGTAATCTGAGTATGATGTATACATCATGGATAATGACATGAATTTACATTTCATCTATGGCACTAGTGCAAAACCTGAGTAAGGAGGTAGTGATATGTCAAACAAATTCCCCCAATTTTATATATGGTATATCTGTATTCTGAAGTGGGGTATTGTTATGTAATTTTTTGATAAAAAATATGTATGAAAACCTTGGAACACATGCCTCAGATGATGTCCCCATTTTGAGAAAAATTTGAGATAAACCTAAGTATATTTATGAAACTATGACCGAATACTTGTTCAAAATTATTTTGAATTGATTGATATTTTGAGGGTTTCTAAAAATTACCATTTTATACCTATTGGGACAACAACACATAGTTTTATAGATGGTCAACATGTACCCTTGTATAAATGGAGTGCTACTATCAAAAATTGCTTTTTAGGTGATTTTGGGTATGAACTGTGATCTACTATGTAAACCTTACACAATTATATTTATGTATTAGACTTTTGGATCTTACTCTCTAAGACAAGCCACTATGTATACCCCCTATTTTGAGATGATTTGTGAAGCCTTCATAATAACGTAACTCAAAATCAAAAGTTATAAAAGAGGTTTTATGAAAAAGATGTAAATATGTGTAGTAATGATAACATGAAAAACATGGCATCATCATATAGAACCCGATCAAAATAGTATTATGAGATGCATGTATAAAAAACATACATGTGGCATTATCAAGATAGATGATAGTAATTTGGCACATATATAAGTGATCATAATTGAGTACTAAAAACTAAATAGAACTACTTGGGGAGCGATGCATGATATCCATCATGCCATTGAATACTGAGCAAAGAAAGAAAACACGTGTCATGGCCATGACAAACACAAAAAAATAATACACACAAAGCACATAAGAGAGGGCCAAGGGGATACATACAACTTACAAGGTACATGTTCAAAATTCACTCACATTCATGGAAACATATAATGAATGTTTTGATCCACATACAAAGACATGTTCATATGTCCATAAACCAATATAAATAATGCACACAAGACATGAAAAAATAAATTAAACATGAAAAGCATGCCTGAATACATGTAATTGAACAACATAAGTAATTTATAACACTAGTATATTAAAAAACCTAGGTATTTAGTAAGATATCAATGTGTAAATAAATGAGCAATATCAATGGATTTTATGTCGTATAATGAACTAGAAATGAACAAGAAGGGATATCCAATGAATGATAGAAATTATAGATGAGATGCCCCCAATGAGCTTGTTTGTGCATGGACAAGCTGTAAAAGGATTATGTCTTATTTGGATCCAATAATTTAAACCATGTGCTTATTAGGACATGAACAATGAAGTGAAATAAGGGTACAAGGTTCTGCTATCTGAATAAGGTGTTATTATATGTGTGCAATTTTTTGAATTTGTTATAGTAGCACCTCTTATAACTATGTTTGTAGATAGAAAAATGGGTGATATGCATTCACTCATGTACACTTTTGAATTATATATGATATAAAACTAGATATAAATAACTACATAATAATTATACACAAATTAACTAATGCAAAATAAACTACATAAATCATGCTTTGATCCTATTTTTTAGAATTTGTTCGAATATTTTTTTTTTGTATTTTAGTTTGTTGTATATATGAAATAAAAAATAAATAGTGAGAAATAAATAACTGATGTGTCCTTCAAGAGACTCATAATCAATGGATCTTATGTTTAGGATAGGAATGGTGACCTTTCATGAATAGAAAGTGCTATACTATTGTGACTGGACTAAATTGAATTCTAAATTTGAATACTAATTTCCCTTTGTACTATAAGAAACATTATGATAACTATGATCTATAGTATATTTCACATACTATCAATCATAGTGCACCTTATGTATTTTGATAACTCATCGTGGAGTATGTATAGAATGGAAATTGAAGCTAGTCTACAATTCAATCCTAGATCGAAGAAGATAAATCACACTAGCCCTTTCACTTGTTGGTACATTTAGATAATTAGGGTTATGGCCAATATGGGTCCACTAGACCTAATTAAGGGGTATATTACCACAACATGTCACTAGAGAGTCTTCCAAATGCTCTAATCTAGAAACACCACACAATAACCCTAGCTAGGTCTTATATTTTACTATCAAACTAAATGACAAAGTAAAGTAAATTTAACCCAGTGCTCATTAAAGCATGTGGCACAAGATGGAGGTAATAAACATAAAAGTAAACATGAAAAAGATAACTCTAATCAAGTCAATATAGATATAATAATAATGCATGGAGAGAGAAATACATTCAAAATCTATTATATATGCTACTTATATCTACCAAAATAGAGGATTAATAGTTATAAATACTTACCTTGAAGACAAACCCATCAAGGCTCAATATCTCCTTTGGCCAATGGTGCTTTGCAAGGGTTTTTTTAATTTTTAAGGATCACAAAGATAGGATATATTTAGGCTATATGACTTTTCTTATGCATCCAAGACTTTTTCACAAGACAAGATTCTTATCGCCAAGTGTAAAACCCTAAGTAATGACTCCTCAAGTAGAATGGTGGAAGAGAATATTGTAAAGAATCATAAATAAATGATTATCTCTATATTTTTCTAATGCAAATGGCATAAATTATGTGTTTATATAGGCATGTATAACCTTAAAACCTTTCATAAGTTTTAGTCAATAGAGTCAACCTAGTCGACCCTATTATGTAAAAGCAGTTAGGTCCTAGTCTAGGTTGGTTGGGGCTGACTTAGTCCTATAACATGATTATTTCTAAGGAAAGGGTTAGCCCATGCAAATTTTTTTGATAAAATGCAAAAATGGATTTTGGATTGGGTAATAGTTGTTTGAGGTGGTGAATTTCTTGGAGAAATGTGTAAGGGTAGTGTCAAAGCTTAGGGAAATGTATATGATATCTTTGTGTTGGTTTAAAGTGGTGGTATAGGGGGAAAAAATGTTGTGAAATACCAGTGATCTACCTAACCCTTTTTCATTACACCCTTTAAGGCATGCACTCATAGATATTGAGACTTGATGGGTTCTCACAAGAGATAAAACATCAATAATAGATAAAGTTTAAATATATTATGTGTATACATAGTGTATGAACCTTATGTTGGGGCCATATGTGAGACACCCTCAATATTGTGTAATATCAATCTAGGACACATAAGAGTAGAGAGAGGCTCTCTAGACTATATCAAAAATATCTGCTAAAGTGGCCTTTAAAAGATAGGCCTTCTTGGAAGGGCATTTTATATTTTATGAGTAGATAGAGCCTTTAAGGTGGTTCAACTAAAATATTTTATGTAAGAAGCATATATATTTTTGGTATGGGTATTAATATGGGACACCCCAAAATATGACAATCTCATTAGTATAGATATAATTTAAGCACCTGTAAACTATAGAGAGAACTACATGAATATTTTTAACCCAATGGCATCACAATGATATATCAAATACCCCTACACTAGGTACAACTACAAACCTAGTGGCCACATGTGTTAGACCAACCTATTATGTTAAATTAATCTCACCAATGGAGCTCTGATGTGACCATTGAATCCTCCTATTACCATGGTAATTTGAATCAAATATTAATATGTGTATCCAATATAATTAAGAATTGTGATTGTACACATGTGAACACTTGAACTCTTATCGACCATGACACTCTAAATACGTTGATGATCAATGTCTATTTTAATGAACAAAGATTTCAAATTTGAATTATCATTCACTATCTCATGCTATGCAAATGTGATGAGTGACTAGAAGGCACCAATGTATGGTAGGTACTAATGATGCCATTCAAATAATGTTGTGCATCTATATGATAAGGATAATAAGTTGGTGAAGGGTGTGTATTGTATGCATAATGCACTCCCAAGGTATATATGTTGTCTCATTAGTTGTATGTATAGGAAAAAGATCACTAAATATTTTCATTTCTTTTTTTTCACTCAGTTGTGCCTTAGAACTATCTATAGTGTGCCCACATCAATGATGTTTACATCTATCAAATCCCAGATCCTATGCCTTAAATTGATGCACATATTAGTAATATGCCCTGGTGCTCTATGAAATTCACAAAATACATTATTGTCAAATCCATTTAAAAGAGGATTACTCACATCAACCTTTTTAATGGGAAGGAAAGATATGATATTTCATTTGAAAATCATTTTAAGGACCTAAAATGGAGTTTCTGATAGATTGGAGACCTATCTCATTGGAGGAGTTGATAATATGATGAGAGGAGTTAGTTCTAAATTTGTATGGATTATTATTATTATTATTATTATTATTATTATTATTATTATTATTATTATTATTATTATTATTATTATTATTATTATTATTATTATTATTATTTGGCCTCACCTTATATGGTGGCTTGGTTGAACTCTTTGTATTAGAATCTGTATTGGTTACAAACTTAAGCTTATTCATTTCTAATGATTATTTTGAGTTCCCTTTCCTTTTTTGTGGAGCATAAATTTTTGAATGTGAGAAACTTTTTAAATATGATTAACTTGTGTAAAGGTGGAAGAAAACTCTATTTGAATATATCTTAGAGTTTTATGTCTACCATTGGACTTGTCATCTTAGATAGCATTGTCTTGTATCTTAAGACATATTCTACGATAGGCTCATTAGATTTTTATTTGAGTTGAGAAATTTGAGTTTATGAAATATTATCACTGATACTTATTGAAAAAAATGGTAGAAGCATATCGGCTAAGGGATTGAACACATGGACTGATTGATGTGGTAGGTCATAAAACTATTTTAAATAATATTCCTTAAGATTCATTTAAAATGAATTGTTCAACAACCTATCTTTGGACACAGTCCAAACATGTTGCATGGAATGTTCTCAAATGTTGTTTGATATCACCCTTTCCATCATATAGTATTACCTTGGGTGATACAAAACCTATAGGTAGAGGATATATTGTTATGTTTTGTGCCAAAAGGTGTGAAATAATGTGTGAGAATCAAATGCTTGATTAGATATTTAATCACCTTTCTACAAATATAACACCTTAGTTTGAAAAGATTAAATCTCATGCATAAGGGATTATACATTAGCATAATAAGAATGTGTGCTAACCAAATGCATTTCTCCCAATGACTGAGTAGGAATTGGCATTTTTTTTAAGCCCTTGGGTTTCCCCATATTAAATGACGGCACAAAATATTTGTCCATTTAATAAGTAGGATTAGAAGTCTAAAATGATTGTGACATGCTTGTAGATTTGATGTCCAAAAGGGATTGTAATTTTTTAGGATAATTGATAGGTTGTTCATGAAAAAATTATCAATTTTATTTAAAAACTTACACTTTTTAAAACTCTGGTTGTTTATTACCTATACGTGGGATTACACCTTGGTGTTCATTTTGAGAACCAAGGTTATCTAGATCATATTGATAATGCTCTTAATTAGTTTCACGGACCCATATTACTCATTTTGTTCATTAACATCCTAAGGTCATGATATACACTTGCTATTATCCATGTTATGTATTTTACCAAATGAAATATGAGTATTCTCAAATAGAATATCACTCAATCTAGCACTTCTTCTAAGAGAGGTGGAAATAATTTTTTTAGCATGCCTAAAATATGAAATGAAAACTTGAAATATTAATGCTATTAAAGAACTTATTATATCTAAAAACCCTAAGACAACAACTGAAAATATAAAAAATAAGGATATAAACCCTATAAAAATTTATGCTTAAGGTTTGAAAACATTTAAATAGTAGGTGAGTTCACCAATATCTTTTATCTTAATTTAGATAAAATAAAAACTAAATACAAAAATTTTAAAAAAATGTTATGTAAAATTATAATGCTACAGATATGAAATAAATGATACAAACTTATTTGGAAATTTTTAAATTTAGATATGTGCTAACACAAATTGGAATGCAAAACTATCACTAAGATGTGTTGACTAATTATGGATATGAAATAGGATTTTGTAAGATCTTTAGACAAGGCCACTGTGTTTGGACAAGGGCACAGTGCAGTAGTGTCCTTAGGGAGTGTCAGCACACTATAGGTGTTAGGTATTTTCAATTATTGATATATTTTTGCCTTCGTATATGTGTTCTATTTACATATTCAAGATCCTTTGATCCATCATGAAATGCATTGTGTAAATTTTCCTTCAATTGTAACCATAGATCAATAGCATATGAGAGTAAATTAAATCATGAAATAAAAATTGGTTAGTGGTTTAAGTTATGTTTGACTTCAATTCCTCTTGTGTTGAGTGTTTCCTACATACCAATACTCCAAATAGGAATCAAACTCCATTTTTACCATGCTACAATGATGTGTGTGAAAGATTGGTGTAATAAGAGATGATTGTGAAAAATTGGTGTGATTAAGTGCCTTAAGCATGACTTGTGACCTTATAAGTATACTCAAACTTTAATTCAAGGGAACTAGCTCTGTATGTATTTATAATTGGAATAAATATGGAATTTAAACTCAATATGAAATTATAATTTTGGTGTTTTTCAATATCAAAGCCTCTTGTGTGGAAAATAGTTTGAAATGTGGATTTATAGTGATATTTTTGGAATTATACTAAATGGGACTCAAAAAACTTGTGGGAGGACCCACTACATGGATTTATATTTGAGAAACTACCCATTATTTGCTGGGAGTTTTATGCTAGCAAAACTGGACAATAGTAGGGAGTTAGGTTGTCTAAATAGGAGAGCCTTGTCTAGAGGGAAAGAATGAAAAAAATTAAAGTGGGGATCAGTCCCAAAGTGATTTTAGGTTGCTTGGAATGATAGATTGAACTATTTTAGGATTATTATTTTCTTGTGAAAATGGGTCATCCTCAATATGAGTGAATGAAGGCTGATCGAAAGACCTTAGAATGAGGCATGAGCTAAGTGTGTAAAATGATGGGCACAAGTTCATTCTTTTATGTTAAATTTTAATTTATATGTCTATAGTTATTATCCCTATATAAACCCATATAGTTAAATGAGTGCCAACACCCCTATATATGGGGGAATCACATGTATTGCAATATATTATCATGCTTATTTATATATGGGGCATCATATACACATCCCTTAATTACTACAAAAGTTTCATTTCCAACCTTGCCTAATGCATCCCCTCATAATCAAATTGTTATAACCTTACATGATAAAGTAATACAATTAGATCAAGGTGTTTCTAAAGATACTCACTCAATGGATTGTTATACGTTGCTCAAAAATCCTTTGGCACTTGAGATAGCCTCTTACCCACTACAAACTAGTTTTTTAGCTCCCAAAATGTCACTCTATGATATTAAATATGATCCAAAACAAAATCCATGTTCATTCTATTCTCCCCAAAAAATGTCACTCATTTTTGGGACAACATAAGAACTATTTTGGTCCTGCAAGACCAAAATTGTCTCTCCCCTTTTCAAAATTTTTTATGACCCTTCAAATCCTTCATTTTCCAAGCTTTTCATATATCTACGAACTTTGTAGGACTAGTTTCTACGGACTCTGCAGGTTCATTTCTATGAACTCAATTTCTACAAACTTTGCAGGAGAGAAATAGGTTCAACACTTAGCCATTTTTTCTATTGAGAAGTTCAAAATACCATCTTTTAAGGCCCTGAAGAGTAGGTTCCCTCTGAGAAAGATCAAACCTTAAAGAGTAGCAAAAGCTGCCAAGTGTCGTCTACCAGGACACAGTTTCTAGTAAGTTTCAAAGCAGCAGAACGTGCCACGTGTCTCATTATAACTCAACAGAGCATGACAAGTGTCTGCATCTGCATTTTAGGTTTCTAATAATTTTCAAAGCTTATTTCAATAAGCTTCTCTCAAAGTCCAGCAGAAGCTGACAAGTGTCAACATCCGCAGCTTCTTCCTTTTGTGTTGTAAGGACTGTGGTGAGTCCTAAATATTTCTATAGTGTTTTTAAAGCTCATTGGAAGCCACCACATGTCATCTTCTATAGGACTCTAAAAAGGTATCTAAAGCCTCTATAAGTTAAGCGGATGCTACCATGTGTCCTCACCTATTTCACAGCAGAACACGCCATGTGCCACTTGTTGAGATTAGCAGAAAGTGGCCAAAGCAAGCAGGAAAGACACGAAGGAATGGCTAAGGGGGATGATGGACCCGAAGATGTCAAATTTGTGGTAATGAAATAACTATTTATCTTTGCAGGCTTGAGTGTGGACTTGAATGCTTTCTAAGGCATTCAAAGACCTTCAGGGTGAAGGGAAGAACCACCTAAGAGGAAGAACCAAAAGAACCAAAAAAGGGAAAAGATAGCTCAAGGGCTCAAATCACAGTGAAAAGAAGGAAAGGCCAAAATATCTTTAGGAGTTATTTCTAGTAGGTGGAACAGTCAACTAGGTAGATATTAGAGCCTGCAAACATTGAAGGCGCAACCTGTTTGTCTCCTTTGGAGTAAAGGTGAAGTGGACAGTTGTGCATATATCAGGAAAAGGACCAAGTGGCCCATACTTCAAAAAGAGACATTTGGGATGAATTGACATGCCACAGTTAAGGCTGATGCCTTGCTCCAGCATGGCCCCTTGACAAAATTGAAAATGCATTCAAGGCATTAAATGCAACATGGGCTATTTTATGAAATGAAGCACCCAAGTATTTCTTGGAGTGCTATATATTTTAATCTCTCTGATTGTTTTAAGGAGATCTTTTCATTTACAGAAGCAAAACTCTTCCCAAATTGAAAGGTGAATACTGAGACTTTGAGCTCAAATTGTTGTTCATATTATTTTATCTGAATGAGAAAGCAAGTTACTAGCAGACTTTGTGTTGTTATAGCTTGTGTTATTTTAGGAAACTGTTCTTATGTTTGTTTCCTAGGAGCATTCTTGTTTATTTAATCTAACAAGTAGAACTAGTGGAAGTAATTAGGAAGGTGTCCTAAAGCCAACTGTGGAGAGACTTTGTGCCCCCATAATTGCCTTTAGTGTGTTTGTCTATTTTCTATTCCTGTGTAAAGGATCTTGGGATGACTTTGTGCCCTCATATCCTTTGTATTCTATTTCTATGTAAAGGACCTTGGGATGACTTTGTGCCCTCATTGTCCTTCGTATCTCACTCTTGGGCAGTTGAGGTGGAGACTTTGTGCTACATCTCAGTCTGCTAGTTACTATGCCCTTGGTTATCAGTTACTTGTCACTCCCTAAAAGAACTCTTGTTGTTCCCTGCAAGATCACTTTTGAAAGAAGAGAAGTGCCTTCAGTGTCTTCACCATGATTTTCTCATCTATTTGTGAACATCATCTTTGAAAAAAGAGAGATGAATGGTGTTGTCCTACCCCTGAGTGTTATTTTCTGCTTATGTATATAGTATATAGCACCTCATACTTATAGGGAACCTCCCCTTGTGAGAGGAGAGATTTGTCCCCTACTGATGTAGTAAACCTACACATCTGGCTGACCAATCTCCCTATGTTGTGGTTGAAGAGACCTATTTTGCTCACTAGTTAGTTGGTTGACAAAATATTTACCCAACACATTCCATGCAACATATTTGGACTATGCTTACAACAACAAAATACTCAGTAAGCTCTTTCTAAAGATTCTCAAATACTATGCTCTATGATGGTTCTATGATCTCCATCTTTGATTAGTTAGATCATTCAACCCATTGGTAGATCAATTTTTAGCAAATTTTTCAATCAACTTATGTGAAAGTCTATCCCATGCACAAATTACTAATCTCAAGCAAGGATAAAATGAGCCAATCAGTGAATATGTACTATAATACAAAACTATGTTCTAAAAGATGGAAAAATATATGTTAGATCATGAATTTAAATAAATATTCACTCAAAGCTTTATATTACCACTCCATGAATCAATCATATTCTATAAATTCAAATCTTTTGATGAGTTATGCCATAGAGTCAAAGAAAGGGAGGTCAAGCTTATAGAATTAAACAAGCTAAAATATGCACCAAGTGTTCCATCTATAGCAAATGTCAAGTTTCAAAGCAAGTTGAATTACAAAGTCAAATATAATGAAATAAAAAATATGCAAAAGTAATAGTTAATGTGAAATTGTAACCATCAAATAAGTTTCAATTGACAACTCCACCAAGGAGGCAATTTAAAAGGTTACCATAACTACCTCACATCTTGTTAAAAAAAGTAATTAATTGTAATCTCATATCTCTACCTCCTTCATTTGAACTTTATTTAGTCGAGCTTCAACCTAAGTGTTTAGATAATAATAATGCATATTATGACTACCACATATGTATTGGGAATTATATGAACAAGTGTTACAAGTTAAGGCATAAGATACTATATCTTATCAATGAAAACATTATTGAGTGAAAGACACCCACATGGGAAGCAAGACCATAGAAAAATGATAATGCAAAGCTAAAATAATTTATCAATCCCTTTCCAAATCATGATATAACTAAGAATAAAAATAATTCATAAGTACATCATGCATAAAATGTGCATCCTCCTCTTAAGTCATATGTGCATCCAATATAAATTATATTGGTACATTTATAGGCACAAAGGCATTACATCCAATAATAATATTTGATTATATTAAAATCAATTATGATGATTTTGATAGGCATGAACTGTTTGTTAAAGCATACATCAACAAACAACCCATCCATAATATAATGATTGACAATGGTTCAAGAAAAAATGCATGTAGTATGACACTCTATAGTCTTGGATACATAGGGAAAGATTTATAAACTACATCAATAGTATTCAAATCAATCAATGGTCATGCACATAACACTCTTTGTCATATATTGGTACCTCTCTAAGTTGGTTTAGAAATAGTGGTAACACCATTTGTGGTCTTACCAAGCACATGGGTAGTTAACATATTATTATGATGCCCTTAGATACAAAAGCATTGAGTAATAACATATAAAGTACATAGATGTCTCAAATGCATACATTGCAATCAAGTTCAATGTTTTAAACATTAAATATGAATACCCTCCATAGTAAGAAGTAACTCCTCTTTCTTCTCAACCACCACCACTATTAGTTATTAAACCTATTCAATAGCATAATTTAAATAAAAAAAGGCGCCCACTAATAACCAAAATACAAATACAATCATTACACCCATCCATAAATATAGTGTGGAATTAGTTGTGGCACCTATACATAATATTTCATTGCAATCAATCTAAATGAAAATGTTATACCTTATAAAGTATACACAATATTTTCATTTAAACTAATTGTTACTTTGGAAGGTATAATATTTTCTTTTAGACCATTAAGAAGTTGGTCCTGAGGTGAATAGGGAATTGTAATTCACTTGGCTAACCCTTTGAAGCATAATCCCCCAAAATTTATCCAAAACATATCCTTAGTAAGTTAGCTATCTAACACAACAAAAATACAATAAAAAAATAATAGTCATAAGTGATATTGGTTTCAACATAGCATACCTATCCATAGATGAGCCATTTATGGAGTGAGAAACAAACACAAGGACTTTGAATGTGTTTTTTTTCATGTTACACATTCATATTAAATTGGGAAATAAGGAGGATCAGTTCATAAACATATTACCCTATTTTCAACCATTTTCCTTAAGAAGCACATCGTGACCAAGTCAAGGATAGAAGTCCAAATCAAATCCATAAATTTTGGTCACATTTTTTATATTGGTTTCTCATCCCATTCTCTGCTAACAAGTTTGAGTGTTTTTTGATTTGCATATTAAATTCATTTTTTAGTTTTTATGAAGAATGAAGCCTCATGAGAGAGAGAGAGAGAGAGAGAGAGAGAGAGAGAGAGAGAGAGAGAGAGAGAGAGAGAGAGAGAGAGAGAGAGAGAGAGAGAGAGAGAGAGAGAGAGAGAGAGAGAGAGAGAGAGAGAGAGAGAGAGAGAGAGAGAGAGAGCAGATATATGAATGAGTTTGATTGTGTTTTATCCCCCAAAATGTGTTGTGTTCTTAAAAAACTAGATTCTCATCTCTTTTTCTATAGAATGTTCTACTGGTATGATGAAGTGTTGAGAGAAGTGATTAATGACGAATTAATTCTTTTTGTTTATTTGTCAATAGAGTGATGAGATTTCACAATATAAGTAGAAGAGACTAAGAGTTTTAGTGAATGAGTTTAATTCATGGGTATTGATGGTGTGATGAAAAAAACTCTTCTCTTTAATATGTTGAATCCATTATAGTATTTTAGAACTCAGTTCATGAATAAGAATTTTTTTTTGGTATTTAATGTTAAGTATACCATTGGTTGTGTTAGGATATGTTTTATAAATCCTTTGTTTTATATCTCATTAAAGGTTATATATCAATGAACAAATCCCTCATTGCATCAATAAATGTATATCTCACCCAAATAAAATATTATCAATAATCATACAAGAAAAAGAAAAGTTGTGCTTCAAACCTATATTCTTTGTATAATGGCAATCCATCACTATGTACATTATCCATAGATGAGAACATGCAAACTCTTCATAGATGAGCTTGTGAAATATATAGAGATACCATAGGTTTATATTTTATGCTTTCTATATCCAATTGAATAGTCTGCAATGTTGATAGTAAAACACTACTATATATAGACAGTGTCAGTACAAACATATGTGTGTTCCAACAACAGGGTGTGTATACCATACTTTATGTTGTGTACGTAAATAATCCATCACTGAATTAATTATATCTTAAATACATAAAAAATTATCTTTCTTTTCCCTCCCTAGTTTAGAATACCCTATTGTATTCTTCTAATTTATATCATTTGTAAAACATTGGATGCTCTTCGTCCACCATGTATTCTGCAAGAGTAATGAAGGTATCCAACAAAGGCCAATAGTAGGAAGGAATAGCTAAAAAACTAGTTGTAGTATTGGTTATACCATGATGATCAATACTCTTGAATATTCCATTTCCCACAACCTAATTTAAAATCACAAAAAAAAAAAAAAAAAAAAAAAAAGTCCTCCAATTTTGAACAAGGGAATTTTGCATATAGGTCAAATTCTTTATTTTACTATAAACCTAAAGTTGATCTACCAAATTCATCATTATGTCATTTGATATGGGTTCTGATACAACCCATTTACCATCCTTAATAACTTACAAGCCACTCACATCTCCTTGATATAAGATAGTGATGCCACACACATCTAAATGAGGTGTTATGCCAAATGTAAGATCTGGATTTGGGCATGTAGGATAATAATTTGTGTTCATCACCTAAATATGCTTCCCAAATATTATATTCAAATAATAATAATCCTATATTATAGCTTTAGATATCATATCCAAAATATTTAAAACTAGTGTTCTTATCTCCTTAGTGTAGTTCCCTACAACCTCTTTGTTTTAAAAAATACAAATAAAATGGTTATGTTGAACATTTATGACTCTCAAGGTCAGAAATTCAACCCATATATCAATAAATTTTATTTTCATGTCTTAATAACCTTGTTACTAACCTTTTTCATGCCTTATGATGTCTTATTAGAGTCTTTCTAAAGTCTTGTTAGCAAAAATTAAGGCTAATTTGATAAGATTAAGGTCATACTTTATCTTTGTCTTAGATTAATCTAGTCATTCCATGGTGTAATGAAGCTTGGTAAAAATGTGTCATAGGTTATCAAGTGTCTTTCAAATTCATATTTCCCCTTTAAACACCTTACATAAACATATCACACACATTTGAAGGAATTAAGGTATATTTACAAACTTTAAGGTAAAGTTTTAAGCAAAGGAAAGTGTTTTTGGTTAATACCACATGTGTCAAATCTGACCAAGACCAAATATCCACAAAACCACATTTGTACAAGATTTTGAATGTGTTTTCTAACTACAAAGAATGTCAGAATATTAGACTACTTCAATTTTGTAGGTTTAATCACTCTAAAAGTGCAATTTTAAGTACTTGTACGAACTTGGGAGACTCATTTCTAGATGAAAATGTTTAAAAGGTGTCTCTTCATCTTATAAATGTCAAATACATCTTTGATTTATAGACACAGTTCTCAAGAATGTAAAAATTACATCAAAACTTCCATCACTCTCTTCACAAGCTCATAAAGACAAATTTCATATGCTCATTTCGTACATCAAGAAGGGAGTGGGAGCCTAAGTCTTTGGAAAAAAATTGAAGACCCTTATGGACTCTAAACTAATGTAATCTTTTTTTATTGATCCCCTTATCTTTATAAACAATCACTAAGGAGTTAGGGTGTTTACAAGAGGTACAAAACCCTAATGGCTCAATTTTGGTCAATTTTTATTATATGAATAGACTCATTGAAGCATTAAGATTATTTTATATGATTTTTATAGACATGAAAAATCATTCCATGATTTTTTAAAACTGGTTGGCACATGTGAGCTTCCATGGTCTTAAGAAGAACCTTCATGAGAAAGATATCACAGTTTGCATTTTGTAGCTTTGGATAAATTGACAAGTTATAGTGCATTCTAGGGATGTTTCAATATTTTCAGCCATCTTCCCATATCTTTAAATTTCCTTCATATGATGGGTTATTCTGTACTAGTCCTTCAAGTGACACTCATATTTCTATGCTTGAAGATTGTGTTATTGAGACTACTTGTAAAGTGGTTTACGAAAGTTTAATTCTGCATTGCTAGAAGTGTATGAGGGTATTGACCTAATTAACAAGGTGATGATAAAATTAATAAATGATCATAGGTTTATAGAGACCAAGAAAATCATCATTCAAAGCCTCAAACATGAAAATGTAGACCTACCAGTCTCCAAACCTATAGGTCTATTTTCATGTGAAATACAATGAAATTATGTACTTAAGTTTGATCTTAAAACCCTAACACGTGAGATAAATGTAGGGTTTCAACACTTGGAGGATTTCAATGTTATTTTATAAGGTGTGGTCTTAAATCTCAAGGTTAATATACACAATAACGACTTATAGTTAGAATTGGTAAGCTTGAACAATTTGAGACCTAGAGTCAGCATGGAGAGCATTTGAGAATGTAAATGTGTGATGAAGGAAAAAATGAGATCCGTTTAGATAAAATATAACCCCTTGTATTTCACTCATTAATGACCAATGCATTTATGAAGTAAATAACCTAAATAGGCATGTTATAGGCAGAAAATGAGAAAGAACATGCATGGTCAAAAAGTGATAACATGTTTATAGAGGGGTTGAATGTAAAGGAGTATTAAATGAGTTTAAAATGTGTATCAAAGTGTCAATTATCTAGTTTAACAAGGCCATGAATAAAATCTTGATATTAAAAAGGATCTCATCCAAATCACCACCTATAACCAAGTCTAAATAAATGTAAGAAGGAAGGTATATGCTTGTGAGTATGCAGGGTCTTGAAAGGTGGCAGAGGTTAAAAAATAGGATGAATAGTTCTCAATATAGTAAAAAATATCCTTGAATTTTTAGTGATTTGTATTGAAATCCTAGAACCCAAAGGAAACCAAAAACCCAAATGGTTACCTATAGGTTAGTCTGAGTAGTTCAAGTTGATTTCAAACTTGAAAAAAGGATGCAACACATAGTGGAATTGGAGATTTAGGTGATAAAACATGTGAATGAAATAATTTGAGATAAAATTTAACCTAAAAGGAAGTTATAGAAGGATGATAATACAAAATCCACTTGAGCCTTGTAGCTACAATCAATTTGGTACATACAGGCCTGCCTTATCAAGTGAATGATGACTAATTATGTTTGAAAGAAAAATTGGTCTAAAGGAAAGCAAGTCACATTATAATGATTTCATGATGTTATTATAATCTCTATATATCCTTAAAAATCTGAAAAATTGATGCCAATATTGATGGGACTATTTACGCCCATAGAGCCTTAAGACCAAACACACATGCTTGTATACACATTTGGTGAAAAGTGGTTTGTTGAGGGTACAATGAACACTTGAAGACATTGGGAAGTTTCAAAATGATTTTAAAAATACTAAATAATAATCCATGGGAAAATGAAAATAAAAAATGAACATTTATGTCTATGAGACCTTTTTGAGCCCTGCAGGTGCATGACTACAGTTTAAAACCAATTTTATATTGATTGGTATGACTCTGACCTAGTGCATGGGATAAAATGGTTTTCATGGATGGTGAAGGGGTCCATAAAATTAAATTTCATGGCATTATTTGTTGGTTTTGGTCCCTAATATGTATGAACAAAGGTTAAGAATGCATACCACTCACCAATGGGTTAGTTCAGACTCAAAGAGCATCTTTTCAAGCATAGATATGTATGAATAAGTTTCATGGGAACATGAGCATCTAGGGGTAGTTTAATATGCTTATTCAATTGAAATTTTTGGAATTGGTTCAATATTTGAGGAACCAAGGTTTATGAATAATCATTAATAACTCAAACAACTTTAGACACTCCTAAAACCCTAATAAGGACCTGATGAGAGAGAATCCCCTAAAAAATGCATGTAATGACTTGAGTTGATCTCGAAACCTATTGGAAATCATTATTGACTCTAATGAGGTCCTCACCATGACACTTATTTGTACCTACACCTGTACGGATGTAATAAATGTTGTACTTTTATGATGTTTTGGGCTTAATAAGGTTCTTGAGAAGATAAATGAATGTAAATCATTGGTATAGATGTTTTGAGGTGTATTATATTTATTCAATTCAAAAAAATCCATACAATCCAACCTAAAAGTGCTCCTACATCTTTGGTTGTTGAAGGTTGTATGAAAAATGCTAGAGAAAGGCTAGTTTCGAGGACCATTTCATGGTTCTCATATCTACGCAAGGTATCAAAAGCCCAAAATTTACATGAAGCATGTTCATAGGTTGGGGAAATTTAATCACACAATTTTTGGTTATTTCACATGTGTGGGATAAGTATATATCAACTTCTCATTTTCTAGGCTTATTGGGCTAATGGAAACCTAATTGGAGACAAAGAACAACAAAAATAAGTGCACTTTCATTTGGTTTTAGGTTATGAAATTTGGCATGAAGATGTAAGGAGATACTATGTACTCAAAAATACCCTTATTTTTCCAATACTATCTATAAATTTTCCTACACAAGGAGGTTTACATGTTTTTAGGGATATAATGAATTGAGTGCTAGTGAGAATTTTAGGTACAATGTAAAACTTTGGGGAGAGATTGAGGCATCCAAATTGGTTATTTTAGGACTAATATGATATGAACATGTATTTCATGGATATATAATATATACATGTAGTTGAAATCAAATGTTGAGCCATTTGGGCAAAGATAGGCATTGTAGGATAAAATGAGCTTCAAGACACTTAAGGAATTGTAATTATCATTATAGCATCAGTTATGAAGACTAATAAACAAGTAAAAGGTGCCAAAAACTATATATATATATATATATATATATATATATATATATATATATATATATATATATATATATATATATATATATATATATATATATATATATATATATATATATATATATATATATATATATGTAATTCAAAATACTTGATCACTAAGGAGTACCACTTGTCACTCTCTAAGCCTAGAGAAGGGTAGTTTTGGAGAAGAAGATTAAGGTGTCAAGCCAAGTTTTAAACTCCTACATCATTTGGGAGATGAAACATTTTTAGAATATGAACACATATCCTTGGAGATCTCTTGGGATTATTCAATAAATACATTATTATTTTAAACTCCTATAAACTTAGCACCTCTCTCTCCTATGCCCAAATCTCTTCTTCTCTCTCCCTTCTCTATAAATTCAGCCTTGATGGGATATGTATGGATCCTCCACTTGGGTATGAAAAAACATTTCCCATTTTAAAACCTTTAATTAATGAGAAAATTATGGTTTTACCTCCTCCTTGGACTGATTTTAATGTGTGTTCTTGACTAGTTGATCTTATTAAGTCATTATCTTATCTTCCTTCACATGTTGTCCTTTTATAACATTCATATTTAGTTTAAAAGAATCTTTATATGTCTTATGAAGTTTCTAAGTGAGGTTTGAAGGTTGAGTGATTTGTTTATTCATTAGTGTTATTTGATGACCTCTTGATTAGTCCTCCTAGCTCAAGCATCTTTCACCACCTCTACAATGAAGTATAAATGTGAAGTGGCAGATTAAGAGTAGTGTTTGTTTCAGGGTGGTCTCATGGTTGATGTACACATGTAGCTAGTTGATAGTGTTCAAACTATTTTGGTGCATCACCTCAATTAGAGTGGGTTTTTATCTCTTTTCCTAGCAAGTTGAAATATTAAAGATTGAGCATAAGAGATAAATCAAGGGGAGATATATCTTTAACCTAGATACTCAATCCATCTAATGGTCACCTATAGCTTAGGATTGTTTCCATGTTATCCCAAATTTAGAGGTCTTGAACAATCTTACAAGGGTGTAAATTTGGGCTATAATAATTTTGGCACCCCTAGAGGGACTAAGTTCCAAAGTGATTGAAGGATTGATGGTGTTGTCCTTCTCCATATCAGCCTTTAGAGGCATTCAAAACATCAATGTTGACTCTAAACTCAATCAACTAGTTCTAGCATCCTAGGCATTTATTCAAAGTCAGTTGTATATTCATTTCACTATATTGATGAGTTTGTTATGGCTGAGTTTGAATTAAATTGAAATTTCATTCAAGTCGATGAGGCATATTAAGTCTATGGTACTCCTTATTATCCTCACCATGATCCTTTGTTAGGATTGTGGAGCTAAAAGCTTCACTGATGCAAACAGGAGAGGAGGTTGCTGAAGGTTGCTGAGTTGCAGAGAAGTTGGGGTCGGTCTGATCAGCCGACGTCGGCGGGAGAGCATAGAGAAGCAACCGACGTCGATCATATATCGGCCGACGTCGGTCACCTCTAGGCAGACAGGGACCGACGTTGGTCGCCTGTGTGGTTCAGACTGCGCTTGTTACGGGCAGTTAGCTAACGAACCAAGTGTTTGCATGAAGAGATCTATTTTTAGACTAAGAGCTACGGATCTAATTATTGTAATTAGATGTCTAATTATTGTTTGATGAGATCTATATAATAGACTCATGGTTGTATTGGAAAAGTGGGCTAGTTTGAGTTGAGCAAAGTTTGCTCCTTCTGTGTGTGAGGTGAGCAAGTGGGTTCTTCCTAGTTCCACAGCAGTACCAGGTGTGTTGGTGCTGGTTTGGAGAGTCAGCTGGATTCTTCAGGAGTGTAGGATCTTGGTCACAGTTGCATGGCCTATATAGGAGATCTACATGGTAAGTAAGATCATTGATCTGTAGGTGTATGTGTGTGCAAGGTCGAGGTTCACAGGTGAGCAGAACCGTTGTTTGATTTGCAGGTGTGCAAGGTCATATAGACAGCAACACAACAGGGAGCAGTATTAGGCAGGATCTACTTGGAGTACAGGTGTGTACTCAGATAGAGCAAGAGGAAGGCAAGGGAGTTCCTTCCATAAGTATGGTCTGTTGAAGTGCAGGTTATTTTAGATTCATGGGAGATCTACTTGAAGTACCTTGAGTACTTGTGGAGCACGTGGAGTGCTTGTGGAGTGCGTGGAGCACTTGTGTTGTGCGTGGAGCATGGGAGGTGAACACCAACTCTATATTTGAGTTGGGTGTTGGGACCTGTGAGAGGGAGAGCTTTGGGGAGAAGATTTACTGTTCACTTGAGGTGTGGGAAACCTCTGTAAGGTGGTGGAGAAGATGTGGGATATTATCTATTGTATTCTTTTCTGTATAAAGTGTTAATACAAGTTGTGTATTGTCTCTCATATGCTGTGTTATTCTGAATTCTAGTTACTTGGTGAATCTAGTTATTTTCGCATATTAAGTTGCTTGAAGTTTGGTAATCAATTGTATGCTTCCGGTTTCGCATCCTGACAAGTGGTATCAGAGCATGTTTGTTGTTCTAGATTCCTGACAAGTGGTATCAGAGCATGTTTGTTGTTCTAGATTCCTGACATCCTTATCATTCCTATAATGAACCATACTAGCAATATGATGATCCCTATTAGCCTCACTATGATGATTATCAGTGTTATCATGAGCTATATTAGTCCTATAATCAGCCTTATTAAGACCATGATACCTCTAGTCAACATAGCGACATTTTAAATCAGTTTATTTCAAGTTTCAAGAAAACTATCTTGGGATATGAAAGGTATATGATAGTTCTTAACACACAAAAGGAGTATGGTTAAAATGTCCTTAGTCATCTCATTCATAATGTGAGAGACTCATTGCCACTAATGAAGAGAGAATAGACACCTATTGAGAGAGAAAATTAATAAAGCCTCTCATGTTTGATGATTGATGTAATTGGTCTAATTGAAAGCATAGAGCATAAGATAAGAGTTCATGAAGGATAATAGGTTCAATGCTATCAACCCAATATGTCTTCATATATACCACCTCAACCCTCCTATGTGCCACTCATTCTTCCTAGAAAGACTATTTCAAGTGAGATTCTAAGTGTTCCAAGTATTTCACACACCCTTCAAAACTTACCATCTTTGAAATTAATCCAAGGGAACATCCAAAAGAAGAAAGAGGTGGTTGTTGAGTAGCCTATTGTTGAGAAGCAAGACAAATCAGAATTAGAGATCTTGATTGCCACTTGGAGGGAAGTTAATGAAGCTATTTTGGCACAAAATTCTACTCATATTCCTCAATAATCCCCTAAAAAGTACATCAAAATTCCAAGTTGGAATCAAGTGGTGAAATAATGGGGTAAGCAAAGTGAAACAAGCATAGATTGGGGAGTTGAAATCAAAGAATAATCTAAACCTATGCAATCCCCTCCCATCCCTCCTCAAGAGCCCTCTTGTATCCCATATCAGCCTTCAAGTGATCCTTATCCTCATGAAGTCATTGCCCATATTCAATAAGAGCTATTCTAAGAGAGTATAGAGAATCAAATTGAAGCTTTGAAAATGAAAATTATAGAGTTTGAATTAAGCTAAGATTTAGAGAATAAAACTAAAGAAGACTTTGTGCCTATTCAAGCCACATTTCCCCTTCCTCCATAACCTAAAAATTTTATATATTGGAGGTCTATCCAAGAAATAATTCAAGATAATAAAAAGGTCCTAGTTGATAGGATTAGAAATCAAGTTGCATCTATCAAGGAACCTCAAGAGGGAATTCAAGATAAAAATGAATTACTTGTTAAGAAGAATGAAACACTCATAGAACATTTGAATTTTATCTCCCTCCAAGAGTTCCTAGAAGAGCCTACCATAACTCATACTCCAACTTAAACTCATGAAAATGTTCATTTCCCTCCTACCATCTCCCTTCTGGAAAAGGAGCTTATTTTATGGTGGATAGAAGAATAATTTTCTAATGCAAGTGAGTTTCAAGAAGAGTGTGATAAAATGATTCAAGTGTGTATGAAGAATAAATAATCATTGGTACTCCACTTGGAGAATAAAGATACAATTTAGTTTTCAAGGATGAAATTAAAGGGAATATTGAAGGAGTACAAGATGCTACAATAGAAGAAGAAGCTTCAAAGGATGTGTTTTAGGTTGTACCTCTTCAAGAGGGAGGTCAAGAGAATGAGGACTTGTGGTAGCAGTACATAAACATATTTAATGAATTTGAGGTTCTTCAAGGGACTCTACCTCCTATTGGACATATTAAATATGTTGTTGAGGCTGCTCTCTTGCTTGAGAAATAATGTGTGAATCCTCAAGAGACCATTCAAGATTAAACACCTCATTTCATGGAGTCTCTAGAAGCTAAGGGAGATGTTTCTCTTATAATACAAGACATGGTCATCTTTGAGGTAAGTTCAAACATTAAGAAGCATCATGATAAGGATATTGAAGCACATGATGAGTTCATCTTCATAGGTAACTAGTTTATTATTGTTACTTCACTTGAAAGCATGCCAAGAGAGTTGGAAAGAAAGAAGTATGACCTATCAAGCTTCATGTTCAAGAGGCATCTTGCCTTATACCATTATTTACCTTATGGGGTAGAAGATCTTAGAAATTTCCTTATTTTTCCAAAAAGAACATGCTTAGAGGTCAATTCTATATATTAGTTGCTTATGTTGTGTTTTATTTTCCCTAAGTACTTAGCTAACACATGTGTGTGTCTTGTTTCCTTATTTTATGTGTTTTTGAAGGTCAATTCAGTTTGTTTTATCTTATTCAGGTATAATCAGGTCTAAGTTTAAGCTAATGGAAGGACAAGGCTATTGGTCTAATAAGTATTACAAGCATGCTACCCTAATGAATCACTAATTTGTTGACCATTTTTGACTTCTAAGGTCAAAAGGTCAATCCATATAGAAATAAACTTGTGTTTCATGTCTTAATACCCTTGTTCACAACCTTGTCATGTCTTAAGGACTCAATCATTGGCATTGGTTTTTTTATTTAGCTCTTTAGATTTATAAACAATCATTAAGGAGTTAAGGTACTTAAAAGAGGTACAAAACCCCAGTGGATCCATTTTGGGCAATGTTTATTACATCACTGGACTTGTTGAAGAATTAATAGGATTATAAAGCATCTATATAGATATTCATAATCATCCCATGTTTGTTTCCAACTGATTGGCATGTGTGAGCTTATATGGTCTTAAGAAGAGACTTCATGAGAAAGATGCCATAATTTATATTTTGTGGCTTTGGAAAATTTAATAGGTTCTAGTGAATTCAATGTATGTTTGAATGTTTTACACCATCTTCCTATATCATTCAAGTTATTTCATATGATTAGTTATTCCATACCAGTCCTTCAAGTGGCACTCATATTTCTATGCTTTAAGACTGTGTTATTGAGACTGACTGCAAAGTGGTTTATGAAAGTTTAAACTTGCATTGTCAGAAGTGTATGAGGGTTTTGACCTTATTAAAAAGGTGATGAGATAATGAATAAATGATCACATGATTATAGACATGAATCCAATCATCATTTAAAGCCTAAAACATGAAAATGTAGACCTATAGATTTATAGACTCATAAGTCTGTTTTCATGTGAAATACAATGAAATTGTGCACTTCAATTTTATCTTGAAAACCTAAACCATGAAATCAATGTAAGGTTTCAAAATTTGTAATATTTCAAGGTCATTGGAGAAGGTTTCTTAAAACTCAAGGTTAAGATACACAAGAACCACCTCCAGTGAGAATTGGCAAGCTTGAACAATTTAAGACCTAGAGTCAACATAGAAAGAATTTTAGAATGTAAATATTTGATGAAGGGAAAAAATTAGATACATTTATCTAAAATATAACCCCTCACAGTTCTCTCATGTAATGACCAATGCATTGAGGAAGTAAAGAACCTAAATAGGGTTGTTATGGGGAGAACATGCATGGTCAAAAAGTGATAACATGTTTGTAGAGGGGTTGAATGTAAAGGAGTCTTCAATGAGTTCTAAATGTATATAAAAGTGTCAATGATCTAGTTGAATAAGGCCATGATTCAAAGCTTGATATTTAAAAGTCTCTCAACCAAATCACCACCTAAAGCCAAGTCTAAACAGATGTAATAAATAAGGTATATGATTGTGAGTATACAGGGTCTTGAAAGGTGGCATAGGTTCAAAAAGAGGATAACTAGTTATCAATATAATATCAGATATTATTTAATTCTCAGTGATTTACATTGAAATATTGGACCCCAAAGGAAACCAAAACCCCAAATGGCTACCGATAGGTTAGTCTGAGCGGTTCAAGTTGATTTCAAACTTGAAAAGAGGATGCCACACACATAGTGGAATTGGATTTTTAGGTGAGAAAACAAATGAATGAAATCATTTGAGATCAAAGGAAAATTGAAACGAATTTTATAGAAGGATTATCAAACAAAATCCACTTGAACCCTATAAACACAATCAATTTGGTACCTACAGGCCTACCTTATCAAGTGAAGGATGTTTGCTTATGTTTTAAAGAAAAAGTGGTCTAAATGAAAGGAAGACACACTAGAATTATTATTTGATGTTATTATAACCTCTATATAGCCTTTAGAATCAATAAAAATGATGCTAATGTTGATGGGATTGTTTAGGCCTATAGAGCCTAACACCAAACACATAGGGTTGTATATAGAATTGATGAAATGTGGTCTGTTGAGGGTAAGAAGAAGACTTGAAGACATTTGGAAGTTACACAATGATTTTATAGATCCTAAATAGTCATCCACAGGGATAGGAAGACAAAAAATGACCATTTATGTCTATGAGACCTCCTCGAGCCCTCTAGGTGCGTGACTTCAACTCAAGACCAAGATTCTCTCACTTAGTATGACTCTAACCTAGTGTATGGGATCAAATGCTTTTCATGGATGGTCAAGGGGATCCCACACTTTAGTTTCGTGGCATTAGTTATTGGTTTGGGTCCATTACATGTATGAACAAAGTTTAAGAATGCAAACCACTCTCCAATGGCATAGTTTAGATTCAAAGAGCACCTTCTTAAGATTAGTTATATATGAACAAGTTGAATAGGAACCTGAGCACCTAAAGGTACTTGATGATACTTATACACTTGAAATTTTTGGCATTAGTTTAGGAGTTGAGGACTTAGGGTTTATGAACAATCATTAAGAACTCAAACCACTTTAAACCCTCCTAAAACCCTTATAATAATCTGATGAGAGAGAATGGCCTCCAAATGCATGAAATGACTTGAATTTATCTTGAAACCTCTTGAAAATAATTTTGAACTCTAAGGAGGTCCTCATCATGATAGTTGTTTGTACCTTCACCTATACACATGTAATAATTTCTATACTTTTATGAGGTTTTGGGATTAAAGCAAGGTTCTTGAGAAGATGAATGAATGGAAATAATTAATAGATATGATTTGAGGTGACTTATACTTATTTAATTCCAAAATTCCATACAAACCACTTTGAAATTGCTCCTATAGGCTTGGATGTTGAAGGTAGTATAAAAAAGGCTTGAGAAACGTTGGTTTCTTGGACCATTTCATGGTTATTATATCTACACAAGGTCTCAAAATCCCAAATTTGACATGGAGCATGGTAATAGGCTAGGGAAAGTGAGTCACACAATTTTTAGTGGTTTTACATGTGTGGGAAAAGTCTAAAGCAAATTCTCAATTTCTAGGCTTAAAGGGGTAATGGAGACATAATTTGAGGGAGATAACAATAGAAAAAGTGCACTTCCTCTTGGTTTAAAGTCATAAAATTTGGTGTGAAACTGTAAGGGGATACTGGGTACTCAAAATTACCTTTATTTTTTTAATATAATATGTACATTATTCCACACAAGGAGGTTTACATGTTTTTCAGGGATACAAAGAATTAAGTGCTAATGAGAGCTTTAGGTACAAGATGAAGTTTTGGAGAGAGATTGAGGCCTCCAAATGAGTTATTTCAGATCTAATATGATATGAAGATGACTTTCATGGAAATAGAATACATTCATGTAGTTGAAATAAAATTTTGAGCTATTTGTGCAAAGATAGGCATGGTAAGAACAAAGTAGGCTTCAAGACACCTAAGGAGTAATCATCATTTTAGCATTCGTTATGAAGAATTATAAACAAGTGCAAGGTGGAAAAGATAAAATTAATATGTAACTCAAAATAATTGATCACTAAGGAGCACCACTTGTCACTTTCTAAGCCTAGAGAATGGTAGTTTTGGAGAAGAAGATCAAGGTGCCAAGCCAAGTTTGAAACTCCTACACCATTTGAGAGATGAAGCATTCTCAGAAGAGGAACACATGTCCTGGGATATCTTTTGAGATTGTTTGATAACTCCATTTTTATTTGTAACTCCTTCTAGATAATTGTCACCTCTCTCCTATGCCCTCCTCTCTTCTTCTCTCACACTTCTCTATAAATTAGCATTGATTAGATATGTATGGATCCTCCACCTGGGTATGGTGAAACCTTGCCCATTTGTAACCGTTTAATCAATAAGAAAATTTTGGTTTTACCTCCTCCTTTGACTAGTTTCAATGTGTGTGCATAACTAGTTAATCTTGCCAAGTGATCAGTTTAGCTTCCTTGACATGTTGTCATTTTCTAGCATTCATGTTTAGTTTGAAAGCTTATTTTTAGGTCTTGTGAAGTGTATAAGTGAGGTTTTAAGGTTGAGTGAGTTGTCTATTCAATAGTGTCATTTTATGACATCTTGATTAGTCATCCTAGTCTAATCATCTTTCACTACCTCTATAATTAAGTAGTGATTTAAATAGGTAGATTATAAGTAGTATTTGTTTCAAGTTATTCTCATGGTTGATGTGCACATATAGCTGGCTGGTAGGGGTCAAATTATTTTGGTGCATCACCTCCATTAGAGTAGGTTTCTCTTTATTATCCTAACAAGTTGATAGATTAGTGAATCAGCCTAAGTGATACATCAAGGGGAGATAGCCCTTTAAATTAGAGATTTAATCCATCTAAAGGTCATCCACAACTTAGGATTGTCTCCATGTTATCTCAAATTTGAAAGGTTTGAACAATCTTCCAAGGTGCAAATTTGAGCTATAACAGGGAACACTCACTAATATATTCTAGTTTGTAAAAACTTTTGAGAATAAAAGTTTTTTGATACTACCTCTAAGTTATATGTTTATGAGGCCATGAATGAATGAATTCCTCTAGGGGATGATATGTTTGTATTAGATAATCCTTCCACTCAAAGCATTTGTCTTTGGTGAAATTGAAGCTTGTAGAAATCTTGACAACCTGCCTTGTCACGTGTTAACGGAGGAGAAGGCGATGTAAATACAATGATTTCTTAACAGAATGGTTAAGCTCAGCCTAGAAGCACTGATAAATAATTAAGTGTGCTACATTCATATGAACTATAAATTAATGACACCGGAGGCTTTATATTGAGAAAAGTAGAGAGAATATTTGTCTACAGTTTAGGAGATGTTCAGTGGTTTTGTAGAGCGGTTTCTTCAATGATTTTCATCATAATTTTTACAGTTGTTCCGTTGCATTACTGCTCATAAACCAGTTTCATTGGCATCTATATGACAATGCCGCCACCAAGTTACCCATCATCTGTGATCGCTTTTAAACCATTTGAAGTATGATCTTTTTCAGTTTGGTATAATGGCCAAAATGAGGATATACCAGTTATAGATTGCTTCTTTAAATGTATGGAGTTGTGTAGGTTGATTATCATCAGATCATGCATTGAATTGGAAGGCAAGTTTATAGAGTATCTGGAGGTGGCGCACAGAAAGGCAGTCATTCTCATGGTGGAAAACAAGCCTGAACAATCAAAATGCCTCACATGGTAGTGATTTTAAAATTACAGGTCCATGTTATGCTAATAATTCATAGATGCCTAGTACCGATTGCACATTTCATTGCAGGATATGCCCATGAATGTTGTTAAAAATATTTTTTAATTAATAATCTAATGTTAATGGTAGAGGGCGTAAGTTTTGGAGTGTTATGGTGGGTTGTTTGTCTTGTCAACTCCTTATACCACCACTACAAATATTGTAAGCGAGATTTTCTAGTTAGGTTTAATCTACTATCCTCTCGTAGGGATATAAACTTATTCTCCTTTGGGCGGCTTTCCCTTCAAACTTTGTACAGACATTTGATGATGTCGGTGTGGTTGCGGTTGGTGTTGTGGAGGAAACCAATGGTATAGAAGAAGGTACATACCATACATGTTTCACAGTCCTATAAAATTTATTTTTTGACGAAAATAATTAGTGTTGTATTAGATATTTTTGCTTTTGATACTGCTTGTAAATGGTTTGAACAATATGTTTTCATTGTAGATAGAATTTTATTTTAAATTATGTTACAAAGTTTGATCAAGTCTGTTAAGCATTTTCATAATATCAAGTTAGAATTTGTTTAATAATTTTCTAATAATAGAGAGGTTTTTCTATATCGTCATTCAATTCTATTCATGTTACAATGATGGTTGATTAAAAACACCATATTTAATTTATTAATTCTTTTTTATTTGACTCTTTTGACTACTTGCCCGAAAGAAGGAGCAGCGACATAAGTCTTTTGAGGTTTTTCCTCTAAAATATTTGTTGCCTTGATAGGAAAAATAATATTTTTCTTAATAATATTTTTCAGTCAGAAATATCTCTTCGATTTTGGATATTATATAATAGAACTAATAATTCATTGATTGTCTCATTTCTTCAAGGTTAGCTTCTTTCCTTTTCCATTTCAGTTGATCACATAAAAAGGTTTACATTAAAATTGATGTTTAAAGATCTTAAATATTTTATTGATATTTAAGATGGAAAACCTCATTTCTCACAACAAATGATGTATATATATCTTTTCATTTCAATAACTAAAATTTAAGATAGAATATTGTCTTTTACTTATCACTAACTAGAGTCTTTTAGATAAATTTGTCATTAAGAAGAAACCGGGTTTTATAAAATCAAATAATGGTTAAACTATCATCGATATTCATTGGAGACATGAGGCAACATCCACCTATAAATGACATTTCAATGTATGCAAATAGGTATTTTGGCCACATATTATGGGGAACATTTGACACAACTTTTATGATAGAAATATATTTTTGTCAATAAAGATGCACAAAAAAACAACTTCTATTTATAAAATTATTAACCAACATTAGAAATGTGAACTCAAATAAAGAATACTAGAATGTGCTCATGTCAAGAACAACATCATTCATGCCTTTAGAAAAAAAAAAAAAATTAAAAGCTTTTACATATTTGTATGCAACTAACATATTGATAATAATTCATAATAAGCAAATGCTGAAATCATTAAACATGTCAATCACTTTATATAGGCTCGAACAAAGCATACAAACATATACACCTAACCATAATGACGTTCACTTTGACTCAATTGTGCTTTTATAAAAAATTATATTAACATCCAATCGATGGATGAAAGCAAGATTAGTTAACAGAGATATTGGGAAAATTATTCATATTAACCATACATAAATCACAAGGAATGACACTCATTAAAACAACAATTGATATTAGAAACATTGATCACCAACTATTTTTATTTAATACATTAATCCTATTTACTTCATTTCACAATCCATGTTATAACTTTTACACTCTCAACATTAATCTTACACACACACACACACACACACACACACACACACACACACACACACACACGTGTGTGTGTGTGTGTGTATACATAACACACACACACACACACACGTGTGTGTGTGTGTGTGTGTGTGTGTGTGTGTGTGTGTGTGTGTGTGTGTGTGTGTGTGTGTGTGTGTAAGAATAATGTTGAGAGTGTAAAATTTATAACATGGATTTTGAAATGAAGTAAATAGAATTTGTGTGTGTGTGTGTGTGTGTGTGTGTGTGTGTGTGTGTGTGTGTACACATGTACATGTACATGTACACATGCATGTGTATATGTATGTGTACACACACACATTATAATATCTATAATTTATAATCAGTATTACAATCAACTGTAAAAATTTACATAAAATTAAATGCTAAATATTTTAGCATATATAATATTATTCTAATATCCCTTTCACCTTTGAGACAATACTATATTTTATCATTCATAATCTAAACCAAATTTATGAAAAAGAAAAGTCTTAAAACAATATGATGATGTTAAATTATAGGTTAGCATTCTCATCATATCAATTATTGGATAGAAAAGTCTTAAAACAATATGATGTTTTAAAATTATGGGTTAGTGTTCTCATCATTATATGAAGATGTAGTTTTTTTAAAATAAAAATATTAAGAGTTGAAGAGAAATATAAATAAAATGTTAGAGAGCTACTCTAAAGTTTGTAAAGAGTTTTTGCACCTAAAAATATAAATATAAGTATATATTTTTTATTATAATTATAAATATATATGAAAATATTAATATTTATATTTGATTATAATAAAAATATTAATATATTAAAATTATAATAACAATAATATTTTATTATATATTACATTATTAATAATATATAATATTATAAATAATAATATATACATATGTATTTAAGTAATTTATGTATGTATATATAAAATGCCAATCTTTTTTTTTTCTTGAATTTAGTTTTGGTGTTTGATATAGATTTTTTGGTGTACGATACTACTTAAAATATCCTATCATTATTCTTTATCATCATTGTCTAGTGTACTTTAGAATTGTTCACCACTTGCATGTTATGTATGGCTTTGACCTTGACCACTATTTCACCATTGCTCAAATTCATTGTGAAATAGAAGGTCTCTTCCCCGCACAATATATTGCAATGCCATATGAAGAAACATGAAAGCTTACTTTTTAACATCACCTCTACCAGTAATATAAAATTATTGTCTATTAATTCTTCATAAACAAAAGTTAAGATGACATCTATAGTCATACAAATTTACACTTCCCTACTTTACAAAACCCTAATTTATGAAACAAAATATTACATCTCTTCCAATATAAATGACAACTTATAATATTTAGGATGATAAAATATATCTGTAAGTTTAATACCTACATCACACGACCTTATTAAAGGCTTGTGTCCTCAAATAACATTCATACACCTTGCCCATGACAACCCCTTGCTACTTTCTCAAAACATCTACATGAAACATTTGAAATGCAATTTTTTTCATAAATCACACCAAATTTATAAACATAATCAATAATAAGGTTCCCACATTGTGAAGTGATTAATTAATTTATTTTTTGTTGTACACACATTGTGTATTGAACATTGTACTCTTCCTTATTTTGAACTAGTCATACATGCATAATTACACATACGTGGCATGTATAATACTACTGTCTTCTTAAAAAAAGATTGAATGTCAAGTCTTATTTTATGATCACAAGTATATGAATTCTCCATGACACTAATCAACATACAATGTGACATGTAACATCTATCAATGCAATATATATAGCATGAACAAATTGAAGCTACAAGATAGGCTCTAAGACTTCAATGCCTTATCCCCATATTAATAGTATTGTAGTGTTGATTCAAGTTACACATCAAATGTGTAGACATATAAAAATGAAATAAACTCTCATGACATTCTCATCCATCCTTAACAGTAAAAAGTGGCCATTCAAAGATGTCACCACCTTACAAGTTACAAACCCTTTTCCAATTGGTGATGGTCATGTAAACCTAAATGTTATCTTGAATCTAGGTCTGGTGTTTGCTATGGGCCCCTTGATAAATGATTTCATCATAAATACCTTATCATTGACCCTCATCATCATTGTTCATCTCACATTGAAATATTTCATCACTTCACCATTGATCAAGCTCATCATAAAATGAAATGACTCCTACTCACACAACTAATTCCCATGTCGTATGAATAAATTCATATTTGTTTTACACCCTTTCAATTTTAAAAATCATGTTTTACAAAAATTCCTTCCTAAACAATGTATTAACATATCGTAAGAAATAAAATATAATTTTATTTGGCACTATCACCTCCACCAAATATATTAAATTATTGTTACAAACTGTATCATCCACAAAATGTAAAATAGAATAAATGATCATAAATTTTAAATGAAGTACAACAATTAATTTACATTTTTTCCTTTTAAAAATCCTACTTTAATAAAATTGAAAAATTTAAGCCATCCCTTTTGGTGTAATAAATCAATACACACCAGCATCTTCATCTTTAATCAAAACTTATTCTATGTGCCTAAAAGTAATTGTTATTAACATTCCATTAAAAAGGTTAAAAATGTAATACATTTGTAGCTTGCATATAGACACAACCAAGTGGTAAAAAATGTAGTTTATTAACATTATATTTTAATTTCACATTGCTTGTGTGGCACTGTTGCAATATATGATGCCCTGTAGCATTTAAAATTTATTATAATTATTTTATTATCTTGTCATTAAGGATCATATTATTCATAATCAATTTGTCTTCGAGTCATAATATTAACATTGCAATATTAGTCACTTTAAGAAATAGAACTATGCATTTTTTAATTAGTTAGTCATTTTTTCAACTTACTAGAGTTAAACATTTTATAGTCTATAATATTATATAATAATAATATAATAGTAAAGTGAGTATATGTAAAGTGAAATAATGTAAATTGTTAGTCATATCACATTCAAAATTTATGATTAGTAATTTTATCTCACATTTCCTTCACAAAATATTATGAAATAAAAATTTAATATTTTTAATGAAATTGATGATAATAAAAAATGAGGTTGTGTGTTTCTACATATGATGTGGCATTATTTTATACAAAGAGAAGATGTTTTGTTTTATGATGAACTTGAGCAATGGTGAATTAGTGGGGAAGGGCAAACCCATACTAAAAATATAAATAGTGAAATATGTCAAGGTGAGTTAGGTGGTGGTGATGGTGAGGGGTAATGACCAAATATTTTAATATAAAATAAAATAATATGATAATAATAATATAATATTAAATTGAGTATTTATAAAGTGAAATATTGTAAATTTTTAGTCATATCACACTCAAAATTCACATGAGGTTTTTTGTTTCTACATATGGTATGGCATTGTGCTATGCGAGAAGGAGGCATTTTGTTTTATGATGAACTTGAGAAATAGTAAATTAGTGGGGAAGGGAAAACCTATATAGAAAATGTAAATAGTGAAAGATATCAAGGTGAGCTAGGTGGTGATGGTGAGGAGCAATGAAAAAATATTTCAATGAGAAACTCAAAGGAACCCAGAAAAACACATATACAAAGTTTATTACTAATATATTAATAATAAATTATAATTTATAGCATATAAACACATATTATGTATAACTTACATAAATTTGTAATATTATGTTTCCCTCATAAGCCTTAGCATTGTATAAAATCAAAGTATTGAATAAAAATAATTTACTATATACCTTCCCTATACAAAAAAACAAAACTAATACATCCTTTACATTACATTGTATAAATAGAAATATATTTATAATATTACTATGTATAATAAATAATAGTTTAATAAAATATAAATAATATCAATATATTATTTTTATATTTATAATATTACTATATTTTATGAATAATAATATAATATAATCATATTTACTAACATTATAATACAATATAATATTGTTTTATATATTATATTATTTTATACATTATAAAATTATTATATATTTTTTAGAGTTATATATAATAATTATATATTAATATAACTCTAACACACATACATATTTTGAAAACTCAATATTGTTTCTTCGCATTAACAACATGTTACTTTTTGAGTCACCTTTATTCAATTTTTCGTGAATTTTGCCATAAAAGAAGTTCACCCACCTATCATTTCCTGTGTGTAAAAATTATAAAATAATTGAACCTTTGAACTTGAACCTTTCTTAGAGTTCAACAAGTTTATTGAGTTCAATGGTTCAATAGGTTCAATATTTATCAAAAGTGAATTGTTTGTTTCTTTGTGTATTTTGATTATGACTTTGAACCTTATGGTTGAACTTGAACCCTTTTTTGGAGTCCAAAAGTTCAACGGTTCAAAATTTCACTAGTTCAAGAATTCAATACTTGATGTTTTGTAAAAAGTGGTGTTCACTCAGTTCCCTTGTCTAAATTAATAAACCGCTTGAACCTATTGCTTGAACCTACAGAGCAAAGTTCAATGGTTCAATGTTTCTCAAAATGCATTGTTCCTTTATATTTCAATTATGTCTTTAAACCTTACGATTGAACTTGAACCCTTTTTCAGAGTTCAAAATTTCAACAATTCAGTGTCTTAAAGTTCAAAGAGTTCAACGGTTCTAAGTTTCAAAGTCCAATGTTTATGGAAAGATCATGTGACTATTGGTCGGTCTTTGTGGTTCATTTCATATCATTGAACCCCAAAGTTGAACCATACTTTCAAAAGTTCAATGGTTCAATGGTTCAACAGCTATACTCTTATCTTCCTTTGAGGATTTCTCTAAGTTAAAATTAGCTAGAGATTTTGAGGAAAATATATCTGAAACTCACTATAAAGTAGAAAATTTTGAATTTGCACGAGGTTACAGATAATCATTACTCATCAAAATCACATGTAAAATATGGTTTCCATTAATGCATGTCATAATGTGTGTCTTATCAAGCATGTTTAGCACGTATTATCCCTATTTAATCATTTGATCTGGTTAATATCTGCATCAAGAGAAAATAATTCAAATTTAGCAAACAAGCATATTAGGTGATACAAAGGAGAACAAAATAGGTGGTATAAGATATTTAATTGCTTGAATTTGCAGTGATTTCAGATAAATTTAAGGTGAGTTTTGCTCTTACTGTACGCTGGTTCCTTTAATTGGTTGGAAAGAAGGATCCTTTTGAGTTTACAGTATTTTAAAAAAAAATCAAAACTTTCTCTTTTCATTATATTCTCCAACCTGTAGCCATGAAATTTGCTTGTCTTGATTATGAGCATGGCCCTAGTCTCATATGTTCTCTACCTAAAATTGGGGACACCTCTCTAGTCCAATATAATTTAGAAGATTTTAAGGAAAGGGATAGAAATCCTATGATGAATCCTATGATGCAAAAAATAGTAGAAAGTGGCCTAGTTAAAGATGTGGCCTTTCCCATGGCTATACAATGCCTTGAATTAGTCCTTGAATGCATGAATAGATAAATACCTCAAAATAGGTGCATCAAGATTGCAGATGGTAATGTTCTACTACATATCAATGGACAAACCCTAATGTATATGATGAGAATCCCTCCCAAGGATCCATACTCTGACCTTAGTATTACTTCTTCCTATGGTTACTTTTAAATAAAGAAAATAATTTACAAGAGCATGATTGCTAAGAATTGGATCTTGAAATTCCAAAAAGGAGGTTCAAGATTGCCTAGGCCATTAATAATAAATCATATGATTCCATAAGTACAAGATATCATGGTATTAATACATAGATTGAAAGGCAATGCTCATACATATTATTGGGAAGACTAGATGTACTTCTTCATACATGTGATCCTCCAAGGAGAACAATATTTGGATTGGGTGGAAATTGTAGCTAAATGTTTGCATCAGAGTTTAAGTAATTGTTTGGGAAATAGAAAATTTTATATGTCTTCGTACCTTCTCTATTGCCTGGCTTCTATGAGACAATGGGTAGGGTTACTTCATACACCCTTGGCTGAAGACAATAAAATTTATGATTATTACTCATAGTTAAAAATGCATAACTGCTATGAGGATTACATGAGGGTCGATGTTTTTACTGGGAAAATGACTTTTGAATTTTCAAATAACATTAATAAGAGGTTGTCTGATGAAGCTATGCAGTTAATTAATATCTATGGTAGTTTCTTCATTCAATTTTATAGGTTCACTTATATTAGAGTTGGGGGTTTTGATGGTGAACCCTTGAGGTTACCTAGGTAAGTTTTTGACTGATTTATGCTAATAGAAGTCTGCAAGCAATTATCACATGTAGATAAAAAAATTCTCAATGAAGAATAAATATAGTATATCTTTTCCTATTGAACTTCGACGTTATTCATGAAAAATAACATTTGATGCTATGAATTTAGAATTGGATCTTAAGAAATTCAATTTTTAATACTTCACAGCTAGACCACAATTTGACAGCAAAAGTTTTGCCAGAGATAATTTGGACCTTGGAATAAGATTTTCACATATTCCTCAATTAGTGGATTATTGGGAGGATTGTTCAGATGAATTTGAAGTTAGAAGGAGATTGTGGTCCAAGTTTTTGCTAGGGTAGATAATTATCCTTCAATTAAGCATGGGCTTTTCTAAAATTATTGACAATGATGAACAGGTGATTGATCCACAATTTGAGCAAATAAAGCAATCACTTATTTCAGAAATTGACTAGAAGAAAAGTGAATAAGATAGAATTGAGGTCAAGACCCTTCCACTAACAAGAAGAACTAAAAAATAGATGAGAGAGCAAAAATTGGGAGGAGCTCAAAACATAGTCTCCCAACAATGTATAGTAATAATTGAATCCCCATTCCTAATAAGCTCATTTAACTAGCCTATTGCTATTTGTGATGCATGTACTTCCAAGTCAAAAACTATAAGGGACCCTATCATCAAAGAATCTAAGAAGGCTCTTGTAAATACCCTGCCTCCTCATGCCTCCAGGTTAAGAACTCAAAGCAAGAAGAAGATTCAAATTTTTGAAAAAGTGATTGTGGATTTGAATTCTAAAGAGCATTCAAGAGAAGTCAAAGGTGATAAAGAATTTGATTCACCAATGGCTGAAGAGATTAGTACAGATTAACAAACAGTGATTCCTTTCAATTCTACCAAATTGATGATTATTTTAACTGTACCTTTTAATCAACTAAATCTTGATAGAGAAGCCTCAGCTTCTACACCTAAATGGCTAGAAAGTTCTATCAGTCATAAAATGAAAGTAGTTCCATTTTATTTACAATTGGAAGATATGGTGAGCAAGTGTTTAGGGAAAGCTCCTAAATTTAAAAAGTTAAAAATGACATCCAGGGTAGATATTGACCCAAACACATGGAACTGTAATGCAAAAATTGCCTAGCTAAAAACCAATGAAGAAGTTCAAGATCCTACTATTCAGGGTTTTACAGTTGAAAAGGTAGACCTTGGGATTGCATCACGCACTGCTGATATGCATTATCTATAAGAATCTACTAAAAGGATAGTTAGTAGAACTTGAAAGGATGAAAAGGATAAAAAAGAGTTAAAACAGACTGTGCAGTCAATCACAGAGTATATTAACGCCATTCATAGTCTAGATCCAAAAACAATTTCTTAAATGCCCATGTCTTTTGATCCAAAATATCCTATCAATAAAAAGATGATGAATTAGATACATAGAGGCAAAATTATTACCATAGTATTTGATATTTGGTTGGATGACATCATCCTGAAAGGCACATAATACATTCATAAATTAAAGAATGTATATGATCTTACCACAATCACTATTGAAGATTTGAAGACTCAGATCAGTTTGTGGATAAAATAGGAAGGAAAATAGATGAGCGTGATGAATTAGATTGACGAAGTACAAAAATATGAGATAACAAAGTTTTTTTTAGAAAATAACTTGACAGGACTAGATGAAGATATATTATCTGCAAGTAAGAAAAATGTTGAATGAAGAAATTTAGTATCCAGACAAGGATGATTGGAAATCACAAAAATGATCAAAGAAATAATTGAATTTATTCAGTCATTACAGCATGATCTACAGAGCATTGATATCAATTACATAAAAGATGATGGAAAACTAGAGAAGGACATCAATGCTGTTATTCATTCCTTTAGGGAAAAGATTAACTTCATTAAAGAAAGTGACAACTTATCAACTAAAAACTTCTCTCAGATTTCAAAGGTAGAGTCACTTCTTTGTCACTGTATCGACATACTCCTGGAGCACACATAAAAAATGGGAAAAATTTAGAGGGAAGAAAACATCTGGAAGGCAAGGATAAAACACGTCAGCATTCCCAATTTTTCTAAAATTTAGGAGTTCATTAAAAAAATTTAGGAATGGAAAGCTCAATGTGTCTACCCCACCCAACAAAGAAAATCTAGAGATCCTAATCCATCACTTCAACAATGATTTTACTTACATAGTCTTTTTTTTCGGTTATTCAATTACTTTTCTATTTGAAACTTGATCTTTATTGAATTTGTAAAAACTAAATCCCGTATGGGTTAGAAATGCTTTAACTCTGGTTTAGTTTAAAATATGGATGAGTTAAGGCAATGATATATGTTTTTGATTGTAAAAAGACGTCGATATAAGAAAAATAGAGAAAAAGAGAAAGAGTTGGAAATTTTAGAATTGAACCATTATTTTTACAAATATATGTGATGTTTGTCTGAAAGATTTTTCATATGTTAATGAAAATGAGAATTAATTACTAAATACTTAGATCTGTAAGTTTGAGTATTTGAAAGTTGGTTTTTTGTGTGAAATCTTCCATCATAAAGTAATTATTTTTCCATCAGACAATCTATTATGTGTGTTTTATCATTCACTAGTTCATCATATATACGTTTATCTATTTAATCGTTATTGAAAATAGAATCTATGTATTTTGTTACCTATCACTATTACAAAATCTCATATTCATAACATAATGATGTATGGATATTAGTCTGCCTTTAAACACTTTCTAGTTAAAAGTGTATCTGAATATTTAAATTTATTGAAAAACTTAAAGGGAATTGTACCTTAATTTAGAGGGGAACTAATCATGATAGTTCACCCATTTTTTGTTTAACTTATTTGTTCTTGAGAGAAGGGTACAGAGTTAAAATAAAATATCTTTATATAAGGACAAATCTGTTAGCCAACAGCTTTTTGGTGACTCCAATGGGGAATGAAATTGATTTGGTTGCCTTAATATGAGGCAACAATGGTGCTTTCTCATGAAAATATAATACCTATTTTACAACCTAATATTTGTTTTCAAGATGAACAAGAACATATAATTAGCCAATTAAATACTCTTACTTGGCGTTCTTATCGAAATATTGATGATTATAGATTGGCAAGTAGAATATTAGAAAAAGAAGAAGAATTGGGTAATAATATAAGATTGTTGTTACTTAGGCAAAGAAGAAGACAAGAATAAAATGTAGCAAGGAATTAAACCCCTTGAAGTGCAAAAATATTAAGAGCAGCATTGAACTTAATAATTATTATATCATAAACTAGATATTAGAAGGTACACAATGTCTTTGAGAAGAGAAGGAATTGAAGATTCTACTTCTCAAGCATTACAAAGCCTAAATTTTCCTTATATTTCCACATATGTTAGAAAAACTAGAAGTAGACCTCCTAGCCCTCCAAAACCCTCTACATCCTCTGTCTATCAATCCTTAACTCTTTCTAGTACTATCTTTCCTTCTGTAATAAACTTTCTTCCAATGGCCCAACCTTGGGGTGCAGCCATAGGACCTCTAAATTTAGGGGCCAACCTGAATCCTTTGCCTAAAAATACAAGGGAAAATTTACCCAAATTTAACAGAGATGGAAGATAATCACCAAAGGAATATCTGAGTACCTTTGCAACAGCATGTGGTGTCTTAGGCATGCAACATCAAGATGTAGCCATAAGGCTTTTTGTGCAAACTCTAACTGATATTGCAACACAATGGTTTTATCATCTAACTGATTCCTCAATCATAAGTTGGAATGATATGAAAACTATGTTTAAAAATAGGTTCAAAAGTGTAGAAGATGAACATTCCCTCCTTACCCAATTAACTCAGCCCAAGAAGGAGATACATGAACCCATGAGGGAATTTATAGCCAAATTCAATAGAATTGTGCACAAGATTCCTACTGCTAAAATACCAACTGTTGAGAACCAAAAATGTTTCTTTATTAATTCTATGCCTCCTAATATAAGTTTTCATCTCAGAAGAAGTATAATTGTCAATTTAATTGATGCACAATCATTGGCAGTTGAGTTAGAGGATGATCTTAAAATGGAAGAAAGAAGTTTAGGTACCTAATGTTAATCCTTCATCCTCTAAAAACCCTATAGTTCCAATATTAGTCAATGATATGATTGATCTTAAAAGACAATTACCAAAGGCTAGTACTTCATTCCAACAACCATATCAAGATATTAGCAGGAGAAATCAACAAGCAAATACTAGTAAGACATTACCACTTGCATCAACACAACCAAGATTGGCTATTTAAGCTCCTCCTAAAAGAAATAACATGTATATTTTTCATTTGACTACTGATCATGATGGAAATTCTTGCCCTGAGATGTTTAGATTTAATCAAATGACTGCTACTCAAGATGTCTTAGGGGAAATTATTGAAGAAGAAAGGATCTCTAAGAGACTTGGTGACCCTAAAATACACTTCCTTGAATATGATTCAGATTCAGAAAGAGGAGGTGAAATATTGCTTACTCTTGAAGGTCCTTCATGTGTTGTACTTACTATAAGTCAAAAGAATCTGAGATTTTCTAATACTCAAGAAGTGTCCGTTAAAGGTAAGGAATCTTTTACTAAAAATTTTGATGCTAAGACACAAGAAAGCAAATTATTACACAAAAATGGTTGTGATACTTCTTTTGATATTTTAGAATTTTGTAAGTCTGCAAAAATTCAACTATTCCCTGTTGAATACCTCAAATTGAAATGCAAAGAACTTGATAAATTGGTTAAATATATCAAAAATGGTCCTACACAAGTTGAACCTAAAAGTCAGTTAAATGTTAATATTGAATCTCCCATTACCCAATTATTTACTTCTCCACCTAAATCACTTGTTCATACTTCTAAAATGACCCTCAATTCATATGATGATACTCCTTATATGGCTGATATGAAACCCAACCCATTTTATGTTTCCTTGTTCATAAATGGTCATAAACTCAGCAATTGTATCATAGACTCAGGTGCTTCTGATAATATAATTCCTTCTTCTATAGCCAAAGCCTAGGCTTAACCCTTACAAAAACATTTGGTAGATGTTACTCCATGGATGGCAAACAAATCTCTTTTCTTGGACAAATTAAAGATGCACGAGTTGCTCTTTCAACCTATCCTGATAAAAAAGTGAAGTTGACTATATTAGTAGCAGATATCCCCACTAGTTATGGAATGTTATTGAGCAGGGATTTTTGTAAAGATTTGGGAGGGTAGATTACATTAGATTGATCAAAAGCTACAATTCTAGTGGGAAAGCAGAAAGTTAAACTAGAATCTGAACCTAAATGCAAGTTTACGATGTATTCTTCTGATGACCCTAAGTCTCAGAATCTATTTGAAGAATGTGAATTCGGAAACTATTTTCTCTCCTCTGAGAGTCTAAAATAAGAATCTATCCCAAAGTCTGTTCATTCAAATGATCTATAGACTATGGAATTTGATGACAGTTGTGCTACTACTGGTTCAAGAGCAGGAGTTGTGTTGATTTCCCCTGAAGGTAAAAATTTTCCTTACTCTTTCAAGCTAGAGTTTAAAAATACTATTAATACTATAAAATATGAAGCTTTATTACTTGGGTTAAATGAAGCTAAAGGAAAGGGTATAAAAATACTCAAGGCAAAAGGAGATGTTGAATTAATTGTCAAACAACTGAGAGGCATTTTCTTAGTTAAAAATGACAAATTAAGATATTATAAAAATAGAATTTGGGATGAGATAGAACGTTTTGATTCCTTTTCTATTGAGTCAGTTCCTAGAGACCAGAACACTCAAGCAGATTCTCTCGCAGTATCAGCTTTTCTTCTTCTCCCACACCCTAATTTTGAAAAGAATTTATATATAATAGAATTAATCTATTGTCTTAATGTCCCAGATAATGCTGAAAATTGGCAAATTTTTGAGAATAATAAATAGATTAGAAATTTTTTGGAGAATGTTGATATGTTCTTGGGGACTTATTTTGAAGGTTCAAAAATATAATGTAAAGAATTCACTCCTAATCCAGGGATTGATCCAAAAGATGATGTAATTAAATTAAAAAGAAATAAAATCCCAAAAGGACTGGTCTCTCTAGAACATTTGTTCACCAGACAAGATGAATATACTAAAGGCAAACTTGTTTAGAATGCTAACAAAATAGAGGATTATGAGAAAATCAACATTGGAAGTGAAACTGACCCTAAATGGATCTCCATTGGTAAGTGTTGTTCACCAAAGGAGAAAAATTAATTAATTAATCTATTGATTAAGTATAAGGATGTCTTTGCTTGGTGTTATGATGACCTCAAAGATTTTAGACATGGACAGTTTCAACATCATATTCTTTTGAAAGCAAATGCAACTCCTTTCAAGCAGACGCTGAGAAATTATAACCCAAAAGTTGTTAAAGCTATCTTTAAAGAAATTGACAAGATCCTAAAGGCTAGGATTATTTAACCAATTCATCACTCCACCTGGGTGGTGAACATTGTTCTAGTATGCAAAAAGAATGGGGAAATAAGAATTTATGTTGACTTCAAGAATTTGAATCAAGCTAGTTTAAAAGATAGTTATCCCTTGCTTATGATGGATCACTGTTGTTGGGTTAGAAATGATGTCCATGCTAGATGGGTTATCAGGTTATAATCAGATAAGTGTAGCTATCACTGACCAACATAAAACTACTTTCACTACACATCATTGAACTTTTGCTTATAACCATATGCCCTTTGGTCTGATTAATGCTAGTGCAACTTTTCAATGAGTGATGGATTCATCCTTTAAATATTTGAAAGATATAATTATTATTATCTATCTTGATGATTTGACTATTTTCTCTAGAAAAAAATAAGATCATCTGAAAGATCTGGAGACCATTTTACAAAGATGCTTGAGTCATGGGATATCTCTTAATCCTACGAAGTCAGTTTTCTATGTTACATAAGGGAAATTATTAGGACACCTAGTTTCAAAAGGTGGAATCAAAATTGACTAAGAAAGAGTTAAATCAATACAATAGTTAAGTCTTCCTTCTAATAGGATTGGAGTTAAGTCTTTCTTTGGTCAGATTAATTTTCTCAAAAGGTTCATTCCTGATTTTGCTGAAATTATGAAACATATTGTGGGAATGATGAGTGAAAAACAAACATTCAAGTGGAATGAAGTTGATAAAAAATCATTTGAAGATATTAAGGAAGCAATTGCACAAACACATACTCTGGTAAATCTTGATTTCTAAAAAGATTTTTTTATTTACTGCTATGCTTCAAAACATACCATGTCTAGTATCTTGTTACAGTGAAATGAAACAGACGTAGAAGCCCAAATAGCCTTTATGAGTGTTCCTCTCAAGAAACATGAACTTAAATATTATTTGGCTTAGAAACAAGCTTTTGTTGTAGTGAAGGCTATTAAACAATTTAGATATTATATACTTTATTCTCATTTAGTTGTATTTGTTCGTAGTTTAGCCGTGAAAAGCATTCTAACTCAGCAAGAGGTTGGGATGAACAATAGAGCAACATGGGTTGCTAAAATTCAAGAATACGAACTAGAGATTAAGCCAACCAAATTAGTTAGAGGTCAAGGTTTATGGAAATTGATAGCTAGAAGTAAAGAAGAAGAAGAACTCCCTACTGTCCTATTGGTGAGCTTACAAGATACTTGGTTCCTAAATGTGGCACACTATATTACTTATGAAGACTGTCCCAGTCATTTATCCTAGAAAGAGAAAAGGAATTTGAATTTAAAATCAGTAAAATATGTGATATGGGGTGACATCCTATATAAAAAGGGAGTAGATGGAACCTTTCTAAGATGTGTAGATAAAGAACAATAATGCAAACTATTGGAACTTTTTCATAATGAAGCCTGTGGTGGACATTTCTCTTCATCGGTCACAGCTTTCAAAATCCTTAGAAATTGTTATTATTGGCCAAGTATGTTCATAGATGCATATAAATGGATAGCTAACTGTGAAAAATGCAAATTGTTCTCAAGTAGACCACAACTTGCAATATTACCTCTGAGACCTGTCATTATTGAAGAACCTTTCAAATAGTGGGGATTAGACTTCATTGGTCCTCTTTCACCTCCTTCAAGTATTGGTCATACACACATTATAACAACAACTGATTATTTTATGAAATGGGTTGAAGTGATCTCTATGAAGAGAACTACTTCAGAAGGGGTATGTGATTTTCTCAAAAAAAATATATTGGTACGTTTTGGTGTTCCTTAGAAGGTTGTGCAAATAATGCTACCAATTTTTTTCAATGGAGCTTACTTCACTCTTCTATGAACATAGTATCTCTCTTTCTCACTCATCAAATTATTACCCTCAAGGAAATGGACAAGCAGAGTCCAGTAATAAAAATTTGATAGACATCATGAAGAAATTGGTGAGTGATAACCCCATAGATTGGCATAAGAGACTATATGAATCACTTTGGGCTAACAGGGTAACCCCAAAAAGAGCAATATGAATGGCACCATTTGAGCTAGTTTATGGAATAGGAGCATAGCTATCATTACCTTTGGAATTATCTGCAACTAGATTACAAAATGTTATTGAAGATCAGTACTTTCAAGACTCTTTAGAGAAAAGAGTTATGTATTTAACTAAGATTGAAGAGGAGAGGAATGAACTGGTTGATAGTATTATTGCTCATCAAATTAGAGTTAAAAAGATTTTTTTACTAGGAAACTAGACCCAAAAAGTTCATGGAAGGAGATGAAGTATTACTATGGGATACAAGGAGAGAACCTAAAGGAGCACATGGTAATTTTGATTCACTTTGGAAAGGACCTTTCAAAATTCATCAGGTACTTGGTCCTAATTCTTTTAAATTGAAATATCTGGATGGAGCTGTTTTACCCCTATCTTATAATGGGCAGGATTTCAAGTTATACCGACTGGGAAACAGATATCCGCTATTTTGTGCATAACCTTTTCTTTTCTTGTTGTATTTTGTGTTTTCCTTTCCCATTTTTGGTTTGTCTTTCTCCTTTTCTTTCATTTCTATTTCCCAATCTGTGTAATTAGAGTTTCTGAGTTCTTTGCATTTTGCCATAAAATACAGTCCCCAGTCAGAGCCAATGTTAGTTTTTGAGTCGCCTTTATTCAATTTTTTGTGAATTTTTCCATAAAATAAGTTCACCCACCTATCATTTCTTGTGTGTGAAATTTCTAAAAGAATTAAACCTTTGAACTTAAACCTTTCTTGGAGTTTGACAAGTTCAATGAGTTCAATGGTTCAAGAGGTTCAATATTTATCAAAAGTGAATTGTTTGTTCCTTTGTGTATTTTAATTATGACTTTAAACCTTATGGTTGAACTTTAACCCTTTTTTGGAGTCCAAAATTTCAATGGTTTAAAACTTCACTAGTTCAAGAATTTAATACTTGATGTTTTGTAAAAAGTCATGTTCACTCAGTTCCCTTGTCTAAATTAATAAACTACTTGAAACTACATAGCAAAGTTCAATGGTTTAATGTTTCTCAAAATGCACTATTCCTTTGTATTTAAATTATGTCTTTGAACCTTATGATTGAACTTGAACCCTTTTTCAAATTTCAAAACTTCAACGGTTCAGTGTCTTAAAGTTTGAAGAGTTCAATGGTTCTAATTTTCAAAGTCCAAAGTTTTTGGAAAGATCATGTGACTATTGGTCGGTCTTTGTGGTTCATTTCATATCATTGAATCCCAAAGTTGAACCATATTTACAAAATTTAAATGGTTCAATGGTTCAACATCTATAATCTTATCTTCCCCTAAGGATTTCTCTAAGTTAAAATTAGTGGGAGATTTAGAGGAAAATATATCTGAAACTCACTATAAAGTGATTTTTTTTAATTTTCATGAGGTTACAGATAATCATTACTCATCAAAATCGCACGTAAAATATGCTTGCCATTAATGCATATGTTAGAATGCATGTCTTATCAATTATGTTTAGCACATATTGTCTCAATTTAATCATTTGATCTGGTTAATATTTGCATCAAGAGAAAATAATTCAAATTTAGCAAACAAGCATACTGGGTGATACAAAGGAGAGCAACACAGGTGGTATAAGATATTTTATTGCTTGAATTTGTAGTGATTTCAAATAAATTTAAGGTGAGTTTCACTCTTATTGTAAGCTAGTTCTTTACTTGGTTGGAAAGAAGTATCCTTTTAAGTTTGCAACATTTTTAAAAAAAATCAAAACTTTCTCTTTTCATTATATTCTCCGATCTGTAGCCATGAAATCTACATTTCTTGATTACGAGCATGGCCCTAGTCTCATATGTTCTCCACCTAAAATTGGGGACACCTCTTTGGTCCAATATGATTTGGAAGATTTTAAGGAAAGGGCTAGAAATCCTATGATGAATCCTATGATGCAGAAAATAGTAAAAAGTGGCCCAGTTGAAGCTGCGGCCTTTTCCATGGCTATACAATGCCATGAATTAGTCCTTGAATGCATGAATAGACATGGACCTCAAAATAAGTGCTTCAAGAATGCTGATGGTAATGTTCTACTACATATCAACAAACAAACCCTAATGTCTGCGATGAGAATCCCCCTGAAGGAACCGTACTCTCACCTTAGTATTACTTCTTCCTATGGTTACTTTTCAATAAAGAAAACAATTTACAAGAGCATGATTGCTAGAAATTGGCTCTTGAAATTCTAAAAAGGAGGTTCAAGATTACCTAGGCCATTAACAAGAAATCATATGATTCCAGAAGTGCAAGATATCATGGTATTACTACACAGATTGAAAGGCAATGCTCATGCATATTATTGGGAAGATTGGATGTACTTCTTCATATAGATGACTCTCCGAGAAGAATAATATTTGGATTGGGTGGAAATTATAGTTGAATGTTTGCATCAAGGTTTAAGTAATTGTTTGGGAAATAGAGAACTTTATATGTTTTCATACCTCCTCTATTGCCTAGCTTCTATGAGACAATGGGTAGGATTACTTCTACACCCTTGGCTGAAGACAGTAAAATTTATGATTATTACTCACAGTTACAAATGCATAATTTCTATGAGGATTACAGAGGGTCAATGATGTTTTTACTATGAAAATGACTTTTGAATTGTCAAATAACATTAATAAGAGGTTATCTGATGAAGCTATGCATTAATTAATATCTATGGTAGTTTCTTCGTTTAATTTTCTAGGTTCACCTATATTAGAGTTGGGGGTTTTGATGGTGAACCCTTGAGGTTAACCAGGTATGTTTTTGACTAATTTGTGCTAATAGAAGTATGTAGGTAATTAGCACTTGTAGATAAAAAATTCTCAATGAAGAATAAATCTAGTATATCTTTTCCTATTGAACTTGGACGTTATTTATGCAAAACGACATCTGATGCTATGAATTTAGAATTGGATCTTAAGAAATTCAATTTTCAATACTTCATAGCTAGACCATAATTTGAAAGCAAAGGTTTTGCCAGAGATAACTTGGACCTTGGAACAATATTTTCACATATTCCTCAATTAGCGGATTATTGGGAGGATTGTTCAGATGAATTTGAAGTCAGAAGGAGACTGTGGTCCAAGTTTTCCCTAAGGTAGATAATTACCCTTAAATTAAGCATGAACATTTCTACAATTATTGACAATGATGAACAGGTGATTGATCCACAATTTGAGAAAATAAAACAATCACCTATTCTAGAAATTGACTGGGAGAAAAGTGAAGAAGATAGAATTGAGGTCAAGAACCTTCCAGTGACAAGAAGAATTGAAAAATGGTTGAGAGAGCAAAAACTAGGAGGAGCTCAAAACATAGTCTCCTAGCAATGTACAACAATAATTGAATCTATATTCCCAATAAGCTCGTCTAACCATCCTATTGCTATCTATGATGCAAGTACTTCCAAGTCAAAAACTAGAAGGGGCCCTATCATCAAAGAATATGAGAAGGCTCTTGTAACTACCCTGCCTCCTCATGCCACTAGGTTAAGGACTCAAAGCAAGAAGAATCAAATTTTTGAAAAAGTGATTCTGGATTTGAATTATGAAGAGGATTCAAGAGAAGTCAAAGGTGATAAATAATTTGATTTACCAATGGTTAAAGAGATTAGTACACATCAATGGATAGTGATTCCTTGTGATTCTACCAAACTAATGATTATTTTAACGGTAACTTCTGATCAACCAAATCCTGATAGAGAAGCCTCATCTTCTACACCTAAATGGCTAAAAAGTTCAATCAGTCATAAAAGGAAAGTAGTTCCATTTTCTTTACCCTTGGAAGATATGATGAGCAAGTGTTTAGGGAAAACTCCTAAATCTAAAAAGTTAAAAATGACATCCAAGGTAGATATTGACCCAAACACAAGGAACTAGAATGCATAAATTGCCCTGTCAAAAACTAATGAAGAAGTTCAAGATCCCACTATTTAGGATTTTACAGTTGAAAAGGTAGACCTTGGGACTACATCACGTGTCGTTGACGTGCATCATCTAGAAGCGTCTACTAAAAGGATAGTTAGCAGAACTTGTAAGGATGAAAAGGATAAAAGAGAGTTAAAACATACTGTGCGATTAATGGCAAAGTATATTGATGCCATTCATAGTCCAAATCCACAACCAATTTTCCAATTTCCCATGTCTTTTGATCCAAAATCTCCTATCAATCAAAGGATGCTGGATCAAATACATAGAGGCAAAATGATTACCAGAATATCTGATAGTTGGTTGGATGGCATCATCCTTAAAGGTAGAGAATACATTCATAAATTAAATAATGTATATGATCTGACCACAATCACTGTTGAAGATTTGAAGACTCAAAATGCTTTGTGGATAAAAGAGGAAAGAAAATGGATGAGCATGATGAATCAGATTGATGAAATACAAAAATATGGGATAATAATTTTTTTGTCAGAAAAGAACTTGACAGGATTGGATGAAGATATATTAAATGCAAATAAGAAAAATGTTGGATGGAGAAATTTAGTATCTAGATAAGGATGATTGAAAATCATAAAAATGATCAAAGAAATAACTGAATTTATTCAATCATTACAGCATGATCTATAGAGCATTGATATCAATTACATAAAAGACAATGGAAAATTAGAGAAGGACATCAATTCTATGATTCAGTCCTTTAGGGAAATGATTAACTTCATTAAAGAAAGTGACAACTTATCAACTAAAAACTTCTCTCAAATTTCAAAGGTAGAGTCACTTCTTTGTCGCTGTATCGACATACTCCTGGAGCACACAAAAAAGATGGGAAACATTTAGAGGGAAGAAAACATCTGGAAGGCAAGGATAAAAAATGTCAGCAGTCCCAATTTTTCTAAAATTTAGGAGTTTGTTACAAAATTTCATGAATGGAAAGCTCAACATGTCTACCCCACCGAACATAGCAAATCTAGAGATCCTAATCCATCACTTCAACAATGATTTTACTTACATAGTCTTTTTTTTTCAGTTATTTAGTTACTTTTCTATTCAAAACTTGATCTTTATTGAATTTGTAAAAACTAAATCCCGTATGGGTCAGAGTTACTTTAACTCTGGTTTAGTTTAAAATATGGATGAGTTAAGGCAACAATATATATTTTTTATTGTAAAAAGACGTCGATATAAAAAAAAAAAGAGAAAAAGAGAAAGAGTTGGAAATTTTAGAATTGAACCATTGTTTTTACAAATATATGTGATGTTTGTCTAAAATATTTTTCATCTGTGAATGAAAATAAAAATTAATTACTGAGTACTTAGATCTGTGAGTTTGAGTATTTGAAAGTTGGTTTTCTGTGTGAAATCTTCCTTCATAAAGTAATTATTTTTCCATCAGACAATCTATTATGTGTGTTTTATCATTAACTAGTTTAGCATATATATGTTTATCTATTTAATCGTTATTGAAAATAGAATCTATGTATTATGTTACCTATCGTTGTTATAAAATCTTGTATTCATAACATAATGATGTATGTATATTAGTCTGCCTTTAAACACTTTCTGGTTAAAACTGCATCTGAATATTTAAATTCATTGAAAATCTTAAAGAGAGTTGTACCTTAATTCAGAGGAGAACTAATCTTGATAGTTCACCTATTTGTTGTTTAACTTATTTATTCTTGAGAGAAGGGTACAGAGTTAAAATAAAATATCTTTATATAAGGACAAATCTATTAGCCAACACAACGTTATAGTGATGTTTAGATCAACACATCATATATGGAGCCCACAACAATTAAATCAACACTCATGATGTTCTCATCAATATTTGATAGTAGAAATTGACCAATCAAATATATTGACACCTTGTATGTTATGGACCCTTATGCAATGAGTGCATGTCAAGTAAATCTACTAGCTCTTATGAATCAGGGTCTAGTGCATGATATAGACCCTTTGTTGTATCCCCTGAAATGTTCAGTCATTGATGCTCACCGTCACCACTCAACTCACATTAAAATATTTTACTATTTGCACGTTATTAGCATCTAAAACAATTATATTACGATTAATAATATACATAAACACCAAACTTAAACCCCTAGAAGAAAAGGTAAGGTAATAAAGAACATACAAATCATGAAATATTTCAACATGTATTGAACATTAACACTAAGTGGGATAACAAAATATTCAATGTTCCTAATATTAATAAAAGATATTGATATCCCATAATTTATCTTATTACTTTCATTTTCATATATTATCAATATATTTTTACATAAAAATAAAAAAATTATTCTCTTCCAACATTTCTTACACCTATAAAAAAAAACAAGTACAAATTTAATGGTTTGATCATGACAAATACATACTCTTTTATATGATTTTATAATGATAAATGGACTAATGGATTTCAAATGAATGTAAGCCTAGTCACAAAATCAATTAAGTTTTATTACTGTGCACGTCGTCATCCTTTAGAGTTAGCTTAATAAAGATAATTAAGATGTTTTGGCACTGTGGCCAAGAAATAGACAAAAATAAAGGTTAAAGGGTCTGGTCTTGTCAATTTAGAAGATATTTTCCGCCAAAAATTTTACTCCTTCAAGGACAATGTTGGCTATACACTCTCCCACGCCACCAATGGGGAGTAAAGTCAAGAAATATATTAAATTTCCCTGCCATGCGTCCCCAACTAACCGAATTTGTCTCCCTCAGGACATTCAATGCTCTAGTGGAGATAAAATCATAAATATAAATCTTGTTTTAAAAAAGGAAGGAGGAAAGATTTTTTTGAGAAGGTGAAGTGTTTGTTGGATAAGACGCAGTTTTGAGGAAAGAGAGAGCGTCATTGCGAGATCAATTGCCAGCTAGGAGGATCCTTTAAAGCAAGCATCTGCGCATCCAAGTTGGAAATTATTAATATTTCAGTTAATTCTATGTTCGGGATCCTGCAAACAAATAAATGTTAATCTTTTCTTTGGATTTTGGCATCTTAGGTTACAAGGCTGGTAATAAGGATAGGTTAATTTTTATGTTGCTTAAAGATTTGAACATCTGTGATCTTTATAGTGTTAGAACTTGAGAAACACCTAAGGAAAAAAATGTGAACAAATTGATGTATTTTAAACACGAATTCATGATTGTGCATTGGAGCATAAGCGTTATTATTCCTAGAGTAAGAGTGTTTATTATGCATTGAATTATAGAATTTAGAGGTTCATTAGAGTACTTTTTTATTTTCTTGTTGGCTCAGTTTGTTAAACTCTATCGTGATAATGTCTTATAGAAGAAACCTTCATAAGTTCTTCTGGATAACTACATCTAACTTGATCTTGAAAAGCATATATGTAGAATGCCATGTTAAGGTGAGGCATTGAGTTCAAATCCCTAGCTTAGATTAGGGATGATATGGTTGCGTAGTGGCCATGCAACTATTTTGTTTTATTTTATTTTTTGTCTTTGATATGTGAGTTTGTTGGCATTTTATGTGTATCATGCCACCAAAGTGGCTAGAAAGAGGATGTTTTTATAGTGATAGTTTTAATTGTTATCTCAATGCATTGCATGCATATTCATAGATAATGAATGTTTGGCATTGTAAGTTATTTAGTGTAGGTTACACATTGTCCATATGTTGAAATAAAAAATATATATGTTTGTATGTGTATTTTATTCGTGAAAATTTTTGGGCATGACATCTCACAAGATGTTGATGAAAATCAAACATCTCTTTAAAAAAATCAAAATATATCTAACAATGCCTTTGCAAAACTTTTCCGTTCATGGCATACAATGATATTCAATATTGTTGCAAAAATTTAACAACCCCTTGTTGAATTGGATTCTAGCTCAAATATTGAGGGTCTCTAGTTGGTTATTATTACCCTCTTCCCATTAACTTTAGATGAATTGATTCATATTATTTTGGCTCATTATCTTTCTGGGGAAATATTTTTCAAGTTCCCAAAGGAGGGAAGTTTTGTAGCATCCTGTAAGTGTGGACAAGATACTCATGAGTAGAGTGCAAGCACTTTTTCATTTAAACATGTTTTCAACATTAATTTTGTTTTTAACTCCTAATTTTGTTTTATTTACTTCCAAACTTTTATTCATTGATGGATGTTTATGAGCTACCAAGGATTTGTTCATAGTGCAAACGTATTTTCATTTTTCTACATTTTTATTGTATTTTATTAACTTTGTGTCACTCTGCTAAAAGTAAGTCTTATCCCTCTATTTGAATTTTGCCTTAACACTTTGAAAGGATTTGATTTTCCAACATGATTGTTTAAGTGGAACACAATTCTCAACAAAATTTCATTCATAAGTGGCTATGGGATGAACAATAATTCTTAAGTATAAAATACTCATTTTCCTCATTTACCAAATTTTACATTATAGGACAACATCTGAAATAAAAACTGTCTGTTTGAAAATAATTGGTCCTAAAAAAATGCTTTAATAGGATTTCCCATGGTCAAATTGAAAATTCATTATGTGCTTTCTTACTAGATTTCATACCACTTCCATAGGAGTTTCTAGTGTTCCTATGCATTAGTAGCACTCTGCAATCCACCCTTTGGGTGGCCTATCCCTATACAATGGCTTCCCCACTCTTGTCTGGAATTTTTGTTGCATGAGATGAGAGTAATGACACCCAAATGAGGATGAAATTTTATACCAAAAGTCTACAAATAAGTACTCCTTATGCCATTCCTGCCAAGCCAAAGGTATGTATTCCTAGTAATCCTATTGATGATGCATGCAAATGGTATGAAAATTACTCACTAGTTGTTTATTTTATCAATCAAATCCCCTCCTAGGAGTCTCTCCACGCATGGTTTTTCCACCACTAGGAAACCATGAGCATCCATGGCATGGGTGTCTAAAACCTCTTCAAAGGTTTTTTCCTATTTACCTTTAAAGAGCCGTCTGAAATCCAAGACCTTCTTTACAAATAAAACTACTCATTTATTCAATAAATGTTGTTTATTCTTTCCAATTGGATCCAAGATTTCAAGGAAACATACCAATCGTCTCTTAGGGTTCTTGTCTAGGTTGAGCTTCTTGACCTGATATTGCATCTATGGTTATTTTTGGACCAAAATGTTCCACCCATTTGACGTGTTATTTTCCATGAAACACATAAGTGATAATCATTTGCCCCTACAAAGGAGTTTGTGTTGAGTTGAACTTTTCCAAGGAGTTGAAGGTGTTCATTGATATCTAGTGCGGTGATGTCCACTAGTCAAAAAAAGTTGTGTACTTCAAATTACCTAACACTTGCTTTTGTTGTCAAGCTTTCAACCATCGTATCAAAGATTTTCCCCTCATGGGATGATTGAAGTCCTCCTTGGCCCCTCCACATATAGAAAATCCCAAGATGGAATAAAATGGTGATAGTTGGACTATGGTTATCTCAAAAAAAATCATAGTCAGTTCTAAAATCCTCACCACTAGAAACTTATTCTTTAGTAAACAAGCCTTCTCAATAAATACCCACTCCACCTCACCCTACTATGTTGGTCCCCAAGGATCTGTAGAGCCTCATCTCTAATAGTTCCCATGCTTCCATTTTAAACATCACTGAGATATCCTTAATAAGTGGTTCCTTCTCTAGGCAGTCACGTAAACCAACTTGTGGTGGTGTCAACTCCCACCAAAAAGAGTATGGGGACAAATGCCACTCCATTATGCTTGGAGGGGTTTCTTGGCTAGACCAACACAACATTTTTTCAGTTTTAGTAGATTTTTTGAATAGATAGAGGGATTTCCATATCGATGATATTTTCCAATGTATATTTTATCCTAAAATATTTGAGGTCTTATAGAGTCCTCTTTAAAATACTCTATGTGTTTCTTGTCAACACATAGGTTATTTAGATTTTATTTGCCTTCAAGAAGTTAAAATTTCAAGGTTTCATATATAGACCTCTCTTAGATGTATTCGACACAATGCCACCCAATTCTCCACTCTTAATGAAGATGGACATGGCAGTGATAGCATTTTGGTTTTGCTTAAATTTTCCCCCGTCCCTATTGCCACTAGAGAAGACCCATCACACTAGGTTGTCTAGCAAATTTTGGATATTAATGGCCATTCATTAGGTGTTCTCAACATTAACACCCCCAATTATGGTCCTAGTAGAAATTTTCTATAGCATTATTTGGTTGACAACCTTCCCCCTGCCACATGGGTAGTGTGTGGGGATTTTAATATGATTAAGCATCCCAATGAGAAAGTTTGTACCTTTACTAAGAGTTGGTAAATTGAAGAACATGAAACATGGTTTTACTTTAAGAATAAATGGTTCCCTGTCAAGTTTATAGAAAGGAATTTCATAGAACGATGATCAAACAAAATCCACTTGAACCCTATAGACATAATCAATTTGGTACCTACAAGCATGCCTTATCAAGTGAGGGATTTTTTCTTATGTTTTAAAGAAAAAGTGGTCTAAAGGAAAGGAAGTCACATTAGAATTATTATATGATGTCACTATAACCTCTATATAGCCTTTAGTATCAACAAAAATGATGCTAATGTTGATGGGATTGTTAGGGCCCATAGAGCCTAACACCAAACACATAGGGTTGTATACACAGTTGGTGAAATGTGGTTTGTTGAGGGTAAGATGAATACTTGAAGACATTGGGAAGTTAGACAATGATTTTATATATCATAAATAGGCATCCACAGGCATAAGAAGACAAAAAATGACCATTTATGTCTATGAGACCTCCTCGAACCCTAAAGGTGCATGACTTCAACTCAAGACCAAGATTCTCTTATTTGGTATGACTCTAACCTATTGTATGGGATCAAATGGTTTTCATGGATGGTGAAGGTCCCAACACTTAAGTTTCATGGCATTAGTTATTGGTTTGGGTCCCTTACATGTATGAACAAAGGTTAAGAATGCAGACGACTCTCCAATGGCATAGTTTAGATTCAAAGAGCACCTTCTCAAGATTATATCTATACGAACAAGTTGCATAGGAACTTAATAACATAAGGGTAGTTGATAATACTTATGCACTTGAAATTTGTGGCATTGGTTGAGGATTTGAGGACCTAGGGTTTATGAACAATCGTTAAGAACTCAAACCACTTTAAACCCTCCTAAAACCCTTATAATAACCCAATGAGAGAGAATGGCCTCCAAAATGCATGAAATGACTTGAATTTATCTTGAAACCTCTTGAAAATAATTTTTATTTCCAAGGAGGTCCTCATCATTATAGTTGTTTGTACCTACACCAATACATATGTAATAAATATTATACTTTTATGAGGTTTTGGGCTTAAAACAAGGTTCTTGAGAAGATGAATGACTGTAAATCATTGATAGATATTTTTTGCGGTGAATTCCACTTATTTAATTCTAAAATTACATACAATCCACTCTGAAAGTGATCCTACAGGTGTAAATGTTGAAGGCAGTATGAAAAAGGCTAGTTTCTTGGACCATTTCATGGTTCTCATATCTACACAAGGTCTCAGAAGCCCAAATTTGACATGGAGCATGGTCATAGGCTATGGAAATTGAGTCAGACATGTTTTGGTGGTTTCACATATGTAGGAGATGTCTAAATAAAATTCTCAATTTCTAAGCTTAAAGGGGTAATGGAAACCTAATTGGAGGGAGAGACCAATAGAAAAAGAGCACTTCCACTTGGTTTAAAGTCATAAAATTTGGTGTGAAACTATAAGGGGATACTGGTTACTCAATATTACCTTTATTTTTTTAATATCATATGTACATTATCCCACACAAGGAGGTTTACATGATTTTCAAGGCTACACGGAATTAAGTGCTAATGAGAGCTTTAGGTACAAGATGAAGTCTTGGAGAGAGATTGAGGCCTTGAAATGAGTTATTTCAGATCTAATATGATATGAAGATGACTTTCATGGAGATATAATACATTCATGTACCTGAAATAAAATTTTGAGCCATTTTCACAAAGATAGGCATAGTTAGGACAAAGTAGGGTTCAAGACACCTAAGGAGTTGTAATCATCATTGTAGCATCCATTATGAAGACTACTAAACAAGTGCAAGGTGTCAAAGAGGAAATCAAGATGTAACTCAAAAGAACTGATCACTAAGGAGTACCACTTGTCACTTTTTAGGCCTAGAGAATGGTAGTTTTGGAGAAGAAGATCAAGGTGCCAAGCCAAGTTTGAAAATCCTATGCCATTTGAGAGATGAAGCATTTTTAGAAGAGGAACACATGTCCTCGAAGATATTTTGAGATTGTTTGATAACTCCATTCTTATTTGTAACTCCTTCTAGACAATTGTCACCTCTCTCTTCTACACCCTTCTCTCTTCTTCTCTCACACTTCTCTATAAATTAGCGTTGATGGGATATGTATGGATCCTCCACTTGGGTATGGTGAAACCATGTCCATTTGAAAGCCTTTGATCAATAAGAAACTTCTAGTTTTACCTCATCCTTTGACTATTTTCAATGTGTGTACATGACTAGTTGATTTTGCCAAGTGATTAGCTTAGCTTCCTTGACATGTTGTCATTTTATAGCATTCATATTTAGCTTGAAATCTTCTTTTTAGTTCTTGTGAAGTGTCTAAGTGAAGTGTGAAGGTTGAGTGAGTTGCCTATTCATTACTATCATTTTATGACCTCTTGATTAGTCCTCCTAGTCCAATCATCTTTCGCTACTTCTACAATTAAGTGATGATTTAAATAGGTTGATTAAGAGTAGTATTTATTTCAAGTTACTCTCATGGTTGATGTGCACATGCAGTTGGTTGGTACGGGTCAATTTATTTTGGTGCATCACATCCATTAGAGTAGGTTTCTCTGTTTTTTCCTAGCAAGTTGATAGATTAGTGAATAAGCCTAAGTGATAGATCAAGGGGAGATAGCCCTTTAACTTAGAGATTTAATCCATTTAAAGGTCATCCACAAATTAGGATTGTCTCCATGTTATCTCAAATTTGGAAGGTTTGAACAATCTTCCAAGGTGCAAAATTTAGGCTATAACAAGGAACACTCACTAATCGATTCATGTTTGTAAATTCTTCTGAGAATAAAAGTTTTTTGATACTACCTATAAGTTACATGTTTATGAGGCCATGAATGAATGAATTCCTCTAGGGGATGATATGTTTGTATTAGATAATCCTTCCAATCAAAGCATTTGTCTTTGGTGCAACTGAAGATTGTAGAAATCTTGACAACCTGCCTTGGATCCTCTACAATTTAATTATCATGAGAATCGCCATTGTCAAAATAGAAGATATCTTGATCCTCTTCCATGGTTATACGAAAGTTGGTTTATTATTTTGGCTGGAGGGAGGAGTTTGAGGTGGCTTTTTAAAAAATAAATTTGTTTGAAGATTCAAACTGCCATTGGAACCGCTCTCCCAAACTGCCACATAAATTGTAATTGGGCAAGTTGTCAGTTCACACATTGTCACACGTTAACGGAGGAGAAGGCGATGGAAATACAATGATTTTTTAACAAAATGGTGGGGCCTGCAGCCACACCAGCATGCACCAGAGTTTGTGTGAGCTGGTTAAACTCAGCCTAGAAGCACTGATAAATAATTAAGTGTGCTACATTTATATGAACTATAAATTAATGACACCGAAAAATTTATATTGAGAAAAACAGAGAGAATATTTGTCTACGGTTTAGGAGATGTTCAATAGTTTTGTAGAGCGGTTTCTTCAATGATTTTCATTATAATTTTGACAGTTGTTCCGTCGCATTACTATTCATAAACCAGTTTTGTTGGCTTCTTAATGACGATGCCCCCACCAAGTTACCCATCATCTGTGATCGCTTTTAAACCATTTGAAGTATGATCTTTTTCGGTTTGGTATAATGGCCAAAATGAGGATATAACAGTTATGGATTGCTTCTTTAAATGTATGGAGTTGTGTAGGTTGCTTATCATCAGATCATGCATTGAATTGGAAGACAAGTTTATAGAGTATCTGGAGGCGGTGCACAGAAAGGCAGTCATTCTCGTGACGAAAAACAAGCCTGAACAATCATAATGCCTCACATGGCAGTCATTTTAAAATTTTAGGTCCATGTTATGTTAATAATTCATAGATGCCTGGTACCGATTTCACATTTAATTGCAGGATATGACCATAAATGTTTCTAAAAATATTTTTTAATTAATAATCTAACGTCAATGGTAGCAGGCGTAAGTTTTGGAGTGTTATGGTGGGTTGTTTGTCTTGTCAACTCCTTATACCACCACTACAAATATTGTTAGCGAGATTTTCTATTCAGTTTTAATCTGTTATCCTCCCGCAGGGATATAAACTTACTCTCGTTTGGGTAGCTTTCCCTTCACACTTTGTACAGACATTTGTTGATATCGTTGTGGTTGTGGTTGGTGTTGTGGAGGAAACCAATGGTATCGAAGAAGGTACATACCGTACATGTTTCACAGTCCTATAAAATTTATTTTTTGAGGAAAATAATTAGTGTTGTATTAGATATTTTTGCTTTTGAGACTGCTTGTAAATGGTTTGAACAATATGTTTTCATCTAATCTTATGTAGATAGAATTTTATTTTAAATTATGTTACAAAGTTTGATCAAGTCCGTTAAGCATTTTTCATAATATCAAGTTAGAATTTGTTTAATATTTTTTTAATAATATAGAGGTTTTTCTATATCATCATTCAAATTATATTCATGTTACAATGATGGCTTATTAAAAACACCATACTTAATTTATTAATTCTTTTTTATTTGACTCTTTTGACTCCTTGCTCGAAAGAAGAGCAGCGACATAAGTCTTTTGAGATTGAATCATTTTTCCTCCAAAATATTTGTTGACTTGATAGGAAAAATAATATTTTTCAGTCAAAAATATCTCTTTGATTTTGGATATTATAATATAAAATAAATATTTCATTGATGGTCTTATTTTTTCAATGTTAGCTTCCTTCTTTTTCTATTTCAATTGATCATATAAAAAGGTCTACATTAAAATTGATGTATAAAGATCTTAAATATTTTATTGATATTTAAGTTGGGAAACCTTGTTTCTCACAATAAGTGATGTATATCAATCTATTTAATACATATTTTTATTTTAATAAGTAAAACATAAAATAGAATATTGTCCTTTACTTATCGCTAATTAGAGTTTTTTAGATAAATTTGTCATTAAGAAGAAATATGTTTTTATAAAATCAAATGACGGTTAAACTATCATCGATATTTATTGGAGACATGAGGCAACTTCTACTTATAAATGACTTTTCAATGTATGCAAGTAGGTATTTTGGCCACATGTTATGGGGAACATTTGACACAATTGTTATGCTAGAAATATATTTTTGTTAACAAAGATGCACAAAAAAGCAACTTCTATTTATAAAATTATTAACCAACATTAGAAATGTGAACTCAACAAAGGAATACTATAATATGCTCATGTCAAGAACAACATCATTCATGCTTTTAGAAGGAAAAGAATATTTAAAAAGCTTTACACATTTGTATGCAACTAACATATTGATAATAATTCATAATAAGCAAATTTTAAAATCATTAAACATATCACTTTATGTAGACTCGAACAAAGCATATAAACATATGCATCTAACCATAATGACATTCACTTTGATTCAATTGTGCTTTTATGTAAAATTATATTAACATCCAATTGATGGGTGAAAACAATATTAATTAATGAAATTATTGGGAAAATTATTCATATTGACTATACATAAATTACAAAAAATGATACTCATTAAAATAATAATTGATATTGGAAACATTGATCGCCAAATATTTTTGTTTAATATGTTAATTCCATTTACTTCATTTCACAATCCATTTTGTAACTTTTACACTCTCAACATTAATTCTAATATATGTACATGTACATATACATTAGTATGTGTATATGTATGTGTACAAATATACATACACATACACACACATACATATATACATACATACATTATAATATCTATAATTTATAATTAATACTACAATCGATTGTAAAAGTTCATATTAAATTAAATGATAAATATTTTAACATATATAATATTTTTTTATATCTCTTACACCTTTAAGACAATTACTATATTTTATCATTCATAATCTAAACCAAATTGTTGCATAGAAAAGTCTTAAAACAATATGATGATGTTAAATTATGGGCTAGTATTCTCATCATATCAATTATTGCAGATAAAAGTCTTAAAACAATATGATGTTTTTAAATTATGGGTTAGTGTTCTCATCATTGTATGAAGCTGCAGTTTTTTTTAAATAAAAATTTTTGATTTGAGGAGAAATATATATAAAAGGTTAGAGAGTGGCTCTAAAGTTTGTAAAGAGTTTATGCACCTAAAAATCTACGTATATATATATTTTATTATAATTATAAAAATATATTAAAATATTAATTTTTATATTTGATTATAATAAAAATATTAATATATAAAAATTATAACAACAATAATATTTTATTATATATTATATTATTAATAATATATAATAGTATATATGTATGTATATATAATGTTAATATTTTGTTTTATAGAATTTAGATTTGATGTATGATATGGAACTTTTGGTGTACGATACTACTTGAAATATCTTATTGATGTTCTTTATCATCATTGTCTAGTGCACTTTAAAATCTTTCATTGCTTGTTTGTTATGTATGGCTTTGGCTTTGACCTTGACCACTATTTCACTATTGCTCAAATTCATCATGAAATAGAAAGTCTCTTCCCTGCACAACATAATGCAATGCCGTATGAAGAAACATGTAACATTATTTTCTAACATCACCTCTACCAATAATATAAAATTATTATTTTTTAACCCATCATAAAAAAAATTTAAGATGACATCTATAGTCATACAAATTTACACTTCCCCACTTTACAAAACCTTAATTTATGACACAAAATATTACATCCCTTTCGATATAAAGTACAATTTATAATATTTAAGATGATAAAAAATATCTGTAAGTTTAATACCTACATCACAGAACCTTAATAGAGGCTTGTGTCCTCAAATAACATTAATACACCTTGCCCATGACAACCCCCTGCTAATTTATCAAAACATCTACATGAAACATTTGAAATGCAATTTTTTTCCATAAATCACACCAAATTTATAAACATATTCAAGAATAAGGTTCTCACATTGTGAAGTGATTAATTAATTTAGTTTTTTAACACACATTGGGTATTGAACATTGTAATCTTCCTTATTTTGAACTGGTCATACATGCATAATTACAAATAGGTGGCGTGTATAATACCATTGCCTTCTTAAAAAAAGATTGAATGTCAATTCATATTTTATGATAAAAAGTAGATGAATTCTCCATGACACTAATCAACATAAAATGTGACATGTAACATCTATCAATACAATATATACCATGAATAAATTGAAACTACAAGATAGGTTTTGAGACTTCAATGCCTTATTCTCACATTAATAGTATTGTAGTGTTGATTCGAGCTACACATCAAATGTATAACCATATAAAAATGAAGTAAACTCTCATGACATTCTCATCCATCCTTAATAGTAAAAAATGGCCATTCAAAGATGTCACCAACTTACAACCTACAAACCCTTTTCCAATGGGTGATGGTCATGTAAACCTAAATGCTACCTTGAATCTAGGTCTGGTGTTCGCTATGGGCCCCTTGATGTATGATTTCATCATAAATACGTTATCATTGACCCTCATCATCATTGCTCATCTCACATTGAAATATTTCATCACTTCACCATTGATCAAGCTCACCATAAAATGAAATGACTCCTATTCACACAACTCACTTCCATGTCGTATGAATAGATTCATAATTGTTTTACACTCTTTCAATTTTAAAAATATTATTTTACAAAAATTAATTCTTAAACAATGTATTGATATATCGTAAGAAATAAAATACAACTTCATTTGACACTATCACCTCCACCAAAAATATTAAATTATTATTGTAAACTGTATCATCCAAAAAATGTGAAATAGAATCAATGATAATAAATTTTGAATGAAATACAACAATTAATTTACATTCTTTCATTTCAAAAAATCCTACTTTATTAAAATTAAATATTTTATGCCATCCCTTCTGATGTAATAAATCAGTACACACCACCATTGCCAGCATCATCATCTTTAATCAAAAATTTATTCTATGTGCCTAAAATTAATTGTTATTAACATTCCATTAAAAAGGTTAAAAATGTAATACATTCATAGCTTGCATATAGACACAACCAAATGGTAAAAAATGTAGTCTATTAACATTATATTTCAATTTCACATTGCTTGTGTGGAATTGTTACGATATATGATGGCGTGTAGCATTTAAAATGTATTATAATTATTTAATTATGTTGTTATTAAGGATCAGATTATTCATAATCAATGTGTCTTCAAGTCATAATATTAGCATTGCAATATTAGTCACTTTAATAAATAGATCTATGCATTATTCATAATAGTAAAGTGAGTATATGTAAAGTGAAATAATGTAAATTGTTAGTCGTATCACATTCAAAATTTATGATTAGTAATTTTATCTAACATTTTCTTCATAAAATATTATGAAACAAGAATTTATTATTTTTAACTAAATTAATAATAAAAAATGAGGTTGTGTGTTTCTACATATGATGTGACATTATATTATACAAGGAGAAGATGTTTTGTTTTATGATGAATTTGAGCAATAGCGAATTAGTGGGGAAGGGCAAACCAATACTGAAAATATAAATAGTAAAATATATCAAAGTGAGTTAGGTGGTGATGGTGAGGGGCAATGATAAAGTGTTTTAATATGAAATAAAATAATATGTATTAATATGATAATAATATAATAGTAAAGTGAATATTTATAAAGTGAAATACTGTAAATTGTTAGTCATATCACACTCAAAATTCACATAACCACCAATTATGTCTCATATTTCCTTCACAAAGCATTAAGAAATTAAAAAACTAGTATTTTTTTGTGAATTTGACGATGAAAAATAAGGTTTTGTATTTCTAGATATGGTATGGCATTGTGCTATGCAAGGAGGAGACATTTTGTTTTACGATGAACTTGAGCAATAGTAAATTAGTGAGGAAGAACAAACCCATATAAAAAATGTAGTTAGTGAAAGATATCAAAATGAGCTAGGTGGTGATGGTGAGGAACAATCAAAAATATTTCAATGAAAGACTCCAAAAAACTCAAAAAAATGCATATACAAAATTTATTAATAATATATTAATAATAAATAAAATTTATAGCATATAAATACATATTGTTTATAACTTACACAAATTTTTAATATGATGTTTCCCTCATAAGCTTTAGCATTTTATGAGATCAAAGTATTTAATAAAAATAGTTTACTATATACTTTTGCTATAAATAAAACAAAACTAGTACATCCCTTACATTGTATAAATAGAAAAACATTTATAATATTACTATATATAATAACTAATAATTCAATAGAATATAAAAAATATTAATATATTATTTTATATTTATAATATTACTATATTTTATGAATAATAATATAATATAATCATATTTACTAATATTATAATACAATATAATATTATTTTATATATTATATATTTTTTAGAGTTATATATATATATATATATATATATATATATATATATATATATAAAATTCTAACACACACATACATTTCAAAAACTCAATATTTTGTACTCCCATCAATAATATTATAAAGATCAACATATCATATATGGAGCCTATCACAATTAAATCAACACTCATGATGTTCTCATCAATATTTGATAGTAAAAATTGATCAATCAAATATATCAACACTTTGTATGTTATGGACTCTTATACAATGAGTGCATGTCATGTAAATCTACTAGCTACCATGAATCAAGTTCTAGTGCATGGTATAGACCCTTTGTTGTATCCCCTGAAATGTCCAGTGATTGATGCTCGTCATCACCACTCAACTCACATTAAAATATCTCCCTATTTACATGTTATTAACATCTAAAGCAATTATATTACGATTAATAATATACATAAACACCAAACTCAAACCCCTAAAAAAAAAAGTAAGGTAATAAAGAACATACAAATCATGAAATATTTCAACATGTATTAAACGATAACACTAAATAGGATGGCAAACTATTTAATATTTCTAATATTAATATATATATAAATCTCATAATCTATCTAGTTACTTCCATTTTTACATAAAAATTATTGTCTTCCTAACATTTCTTACACCATCAAAAACAAGCACAAATTTAATGGCTCTGATCATGACAAATACCATACTCTTTTATATGATTTTATAATGATAAATGGACTAATGGATTTCAAATAAATGCCAGCCTAGATACAAAATCAATTAAATTTTGTTACTGTGCACGTCGTCATCCTTTAGAGTTAGCTTAATAAAGATAATTCAGATATTTTGGCACTTTGGCCAAGAAATAGATAAAAATAAAGGTTAAAGGGTCTGGTCTTGTCAATTTAGAAGATATTTTCCGCCAAAAATTTAACTCCTTCAAGGACAATGTTGGCTATACACACTCCCACGCCACCAATGGGGGGTAAAGTCGAGAAATGTATTAAATTTCCCTGCCGTGCGTCCCCAACCAACCGAATTTGTCTCCCTCAGGACATTCAATGCTCTAGTGGAGATAAAATCATAAATATAAATCTTGTTTCAAAAAAGGGAGGAGGAAAGATTTTTTTTGAGAAGGTGAAGTGTTTGTTGGATAAAACGAAAGAGAAAGCGTCATTGCGAGATCAATTACCATCTACGTGGATCCTTTAAAGCAAGCATCTGCACATCCATGTTGGAATTTATTAATATTTCAGTTAATTCTTATGTTCTGGATCCTGCAAACAAATAAATGTTAATCTTTCCTTTGGATTTTGTATCATAGGTTACATGGCTGGTAATAAGGATAGGTTAATTTTTATGTTTTGGATTTTAGTTGAATAAGTAATTTGTTTTTAATATTTATTATTTTTTAATATAAATTTTGTGATTTATAGAAAGTGTGGACTTCACTAAATTATGAATATTGGTTAAGTTTAAGTGTAAACGCTACAAACTATTGATAAAATTTACTTAAATGATTTTTTAATAATATTATTAAAATTTTCATAACTTTGATTTGAGTGGAAGTCCTGGCCTCTTGCTTGACAATTGATCTTATGTTGATAAGAAAAGTGGATTGCTTATATTTGTCATGCACTAAGCTAACATTCCCCTTTTATAGACGTTTTAGATAGCTGATGTGCGTTGGTTTTAAATTTTGGGTTTGTTTGTTTGATTTAAGTTAAACAAAATGAACTGATTATCTTCATTTTTAGACCTGGCAGTTCTCTCCTCAATCCTACAATTAAGTGCGCCTGAAATGTTGCAAGCTACATTCATATGAACTGTAATTTAATATTTTATCACTAATAGTCTAAAACCAAATTATTGCATAAAATAGTTTTAAAACAATATAATTTATTTTAATTATGGATTAGTGTTCTTATCAATATATGAAGCTATTCTATTTTATAAATATAAATGTGAAGAGTTGAGCAGAAATATAAATAAAAAGTTAGTGAGCAGCTCTAAAGTTTGTAAAGAGTTTCTACTACTAAAAATTGCGTGGAAGAAAATCTGAGTTAATACTGTTATTTACACAGTTTTTGTCATCTTATAGTTGGTGATTATGTTTTGGAAGAGGCCACATATCATGCTTATGATTACTTTTTCGTCTCTAGTTTCATTTTTCATATTTTACTTTCGATGATCATGAGCTCTTAGACTTGCATTTTGACAACATAAGGTGGCTTATTTGATCCATAAATTATTCTTAATTAAACATTGTCTTCTTATGTATTGATGAGAAGTTATTACAATTTTATATTGCAATAGTATGTAGTTCATTAGATATTTTATGTTCTCGAGATTTTTGGGATATAAGGAATTAAAATTTGTTATTTTAAATTAATGGTTTTTGAATAGGTATAAATTTAATCAGTATTTATGAATTGATTGATTTTAATTAAATAATTAATCAAATTTTTAACATTTAACATAAATTTATATGATTAATTAAGAACATAAAGCTCAACAATTTATGAATATTAATTGAGATCAATTTTCAAATAAAAATTATTGTTGATAGATTGAATGACCAAAATCTTAACAGCATTTATGTTTATCATGATTACTTTTCTTAGAAATATGGTGTCTCATCTTTTGGTCATCAATTATGATTTATTTTCTTAGAAGTATGGTGTCTCATCTTTTGATCATCAATTATTATGGTGCCAAATTTCTTGACAATTAGCTGTGTTTCGTTCCTCCAACAATTTTGAGACCCGAACAAATTATCTTTATTAGAGGGCAATATATACTTGATAATGTTATTGTTATCTAGGAAGGCATTGAATGGGCTAGGTTTTATCATCATTGAACCATTTTTATCAAATTGTACTTTGAAAAATCTTATGATAGAATTGAATGGCCTTTTATCTTTAGCTATGTTAAAGGTCCTTGGTTTTGGCAAGTGCTTTATTTTTGTAGTCCAAACCTTATTTACAAAAGCCTCGACTTGTCTCACCATTAATGGCTTAATATGATAGCATATGCCTTTAACACTTCATTCGGAAAGGTTTCCCTCTTGTTCCAACATTGTATGCCCTTTTTACAAAGGATTTAGGATATTTTCTTTCCTCTCGATCTGAATGGGGTTTGGTTTTGGGTACATTCTACCTAACCATTCATCCTAGCTAATTAATAGGAAATTTGTAGATGACACCTTCCTTACACTCAAAGAGTAAGAACAAACCTTTTAAAAGCTCTGAAGTGTGTTGATATGTATTTTTAGCCTCGACATCTAGTTTGTAATGGAATAAGGCATAGTGTTTCAGGAAAAACATGATGTGTATGCTCGACTGGCTTCTCCAATTTAAATGGAAATTGATTGTGTGAGGAGATCAATTCAAATTTCTTGGCATCCCTTTTGCCTTTGATAATTCTCCTACTAAGATATGATAGTATGTCATAAATAGGGTGAAGAATAAGGTTGATTATCAGATTACCAATACATTATCCTTAGCATGTAAATTATATATTTTCACTTGTTTATCGTTCCTCATATTGGGCTCCCTATAAGGATTTTTATGATAGTTTAGCTAAAATCCTCATGACTTTCTTTGGTCCAATTCCAAGCAGATGAGAAGATTCCATTGTGTTACATGGGATGTTTATTGCCTACCTTATGGCAAAGGAGGTATGGTAAGTATAAAACTATATAGATAGATCACAATCCTATGTGCCAAATGGGTGGTTTGAGCCATAGAAGGTAATGAGGATTGGAAAATATTTCTAAGGCATTATATCTATGGTGGGTTGCCTTATGGCAAAGCCAACTATAAGAATACAAGCTTCCAATCCCATTTTATCACTATGGTTCCTATAAAAATTGAAGGCTCTTTCATTTCCAAAAGTATATAGAAGGCCTTTGAAGCTGTCAAACCTCACATGAAATCCAGATTGGTTATGGTTTTTGTACAATATTATCTTTTAATGATGATAGTATTTGGTGGTCTCATATTATGACATGTGTTAATGTTTTTTTGGTTGAATTGCCTAGAATCAAAGCCCTTATGCTCTTTTAGAAAGGTATCCATAACATTCGTGATTTGGTTTCTAATAGGGTTTAGATCCTTTGGCCGAATTTGAAATCAAAATATCAATTAAATAATGTGGACTTACCTTATGTTCTTCACATTCAAGAACTTATATTAGATGTTATGATTCATAAGTTTTGCTTGTAGATGCTTGTGGCATGGTGGAAGGACTAGAGGTGGAATTATGACACCCACTTTAAACACTATTCTCTGAGGCTTCTTTATCATGTCATGAGTCCCTTTTCTCCTAATATATGTAATCTCAATTGACATTTGGGTATTAAATCCTCCCCCAAAACTTGGCTTTCCAAACTTGGTAGAATTCAAAAGGCTATAATGAAACCTAAGCTAGCCCACTTCACGTGGTGCTTAGTCTACCAAGGCCTCTCGTTTAGGGAGATGTTTCATATGTAAATTTCTTCACCTAAGTGTCCTAATTACAAGCATCATGAATCCTTCAAACATCTTTTCTAATTTTTCTCATGATCCCAATCTGCATGAAAATGGAAACATAGTTTATTTGAGACTTATCATCCTGAGCCCTTCTCTTCATGTCTTGTAATTCTTAGGGGCTCGACCAATTGGTAAACTTATATTTATTTTATGTGTAATTTTTCATACTTATTATTTTTTTCCAAATATGAAAATCCAAAAATACTGTTATATTCAATAATGATGAATGGTCTTATATTTTCTCCATTAATAACAAGGTTTATGTTATATCTTTGGCTAACATGCATATTCAACCCTAAATAGACAAGGTTATGATGGAATTCCACCATCTCCAGGAGATTAACTATCGAGGGGGTTCCCCTTGCACTATGATTCATGTTCTTCTAGATGAATCACCCCAAGGGTTTCCACCACCACATCCCAGGGTGTAGAATCTGGTCATACATTTTTGGCCACTTATCCCCTCAGTTTCACCCAAAGGGTGGGGTTCACCACCACCAATTGGTAAAAATGACACTTCTACTTTTTGGAGGGGCTCTCCTACTAGATCTATTACTCAGATTTATCTTGTTGATAGATGGATTATTGATATGACTATAGACCCCTTGGATGGTTGGGCAGCACTGGATCCTCCTTCCACATAGCTTTCTGCTTGGGTGACTCTACCACCCAAGGATGATCCTCCACCTCCTCCTTTGAATGCTATGGCTTTTGCTTAGTTTTTATAATGTAACTGTATTTAGTGTTTCACATTTTTTTCAACCTTTTTTTATTCCAATTTTTTGCATGTATTTGAGCTTGGGTTAGTCCTTAGGATTGGAGTATGAGAAGTGCATTTGAACTAGTTGCTTTGCTATACAAAATTTATGTATTTTTTGTATAATGTATGATATCCTGAAGTATTCCAATAGTAAATCTTACATGATAGTTTTTTATTGAAAACATCAAGGTTTTTATTATTTTTATATTTATTATTTATTTTGCATCTTACTCATTTGTCTAGTCCTTTAGCATTAATAACTCTCTTTCATGTTATTTTATTAATTTGTAAAAAAATTAAATAGAGTGCATTGATATGTCGAGCAGAATGAGCACATCAAGATTTTTACCATGTAGATTGTGTTACCACATCACCTCCCACCTGCTAGCCCAATGCCCAAGTCACTCTTCTTGCGCATGTGTTTTAAAACTTATTTGACATAAATTTTATTTTTAGTGATAAAACACATTAGCCAATACCTGCACACCAAAAAACATAGATAATCATAATTCTTACCAAGGGTCACCTTCAATGGATCAAGTTACTAATCATGGACATAGCCCATAGTGTAGTAGAAGCTACTCCATTCTCACTTATATGCTTCACATATTTTTGTAAAAAGGTTCACACATATAAATTTTCATTTATAGGGATAGAACCCTCACTTGTTTCAATAAATGCAAAGCACACAACAAAAACATATGTCAAACTTTAAAGAAAATATGAGTGGAATGTTGATCAAACTGGCACACATATTGTAAAATTTAATCTTCCATAAAATAAGAATGATTTGGAATGCCATGTGTTGCGATATGTGTAGAAGAAGTGGGGTAAGAGTCATGTGGCATAACACCTGAGTTTCCATGTGCTTTATATTTTGACAATTTTCAATACTTTTGAAGAGTTGGTTATCTCCAATTTCATATTATCCTACCATTTCTAAAACTAAGCCCATTGAGACTTTTAATTATGTAAATGCTTGTCACTCTCAAGTCTATTAAAGCCTCTAAATCCAAGCTTATCAAAAAACTAGATGCATAACCATTCTTAGGAATATAAAACAAAAATACTTGTAAAACAAATGAGGAACTATCCTACACCAAATCTAATCCAATCCCAAGTCATTCTGGAAATCACTTTTACCCAAAAAAAATATGTTTGTGTCAGTACCAACCCCTATATAAGTTATTTGTATGCCACATATTTCTATAATGCTCCAAATCAACTACCCATCCATGTGAATACTAAACCACTTAACTATCATTTTTATAGACAATATGTCATTAAGGCCATTTTGAAACTCAAGCCTAATAAAGTATAACAAGTGGAAAATTTAAACATTGAATTTCTCCATCATAGATCAACTATTCTTCTCATCCATATCTCTAATATTTTTAATTTTATTATTATTAATTGTCTTCTCCTAACTTAGACATCCCATGTTATTCATCCCATATTCAAATATGGAAAATATATTCAACTAGGGAACTAATATACCATCATGATTGGGCATACTTTGCCTAAGCCTTTTGTTATAATACTAGATGACTATATCTCTAAGTGGGTAGAGACAAAACAACTTTGGGCAAAGGGTTAAGTAGGATTTAGAAGGAATCACTAAACAAGTGATTACATATTCACTCTTGTTTCTATCATTGAAGAAGCAAAAGCTAATAAATGAAAGGTATATTATTGTTTTGTAGACTTCTATAAGGCATTGCATACAGTACCGAGGCATCTTGTGATTCAAATGCTTAAAGACTTCGGTCTTTTTTATTTAGTATTTACACTCTTAATGACTTTAAATGAGGCAAGGTTTAGGTATATTCATACCAAAATGGGCACTATAGATAGCGTTCATAGTACCATAGGTGGGAAACAATGTTTTTCACTCTAGACTACACTTTTTGGGCTCTATATTGATGAATTGGAGGACATTATCTCCGCAAATTTGGGTGGAACGAGTAGTTATAGCCGACTTTAGATTTACATGAGTATTTTATTGTTTGCATTTGACATTGTTTTGATTTCACACTCAATCACATGTATTCATAATCATTTTGATACATTGATAAATGTTTGTGTTAAGAATGGCCCTAAAGTAAATCTTACAAATATTTAAAAAAAAAAAAAAAAAGACATGGCATTAAACATAACCGAGAAAATAACATCTACAATAAATTTGACATACAAATCAAAATAGGATGAGAAAGTGCAATATTACACTTGATTGGGTGTGGTTTTCTCTATAAAAACTTTTTACCTTGTATCGACACTAAAGTCAATACTTAGCAAAGGATATAAAACTTTGACATCCTTCGAAAGACATTTTTTTCAACTTCAATTTCAAGATATCTAGACAAAGATTTGACTTTTACATAAATTAGCTACTCCCAGGCTATTGTATGGTTATGAGGTTTGGAGCTCATATTTGAGACAAAATGATTTCAAACATTTAGAAAGAGTTTTTTATTTCCATGTTATCAAATAACATTCAATCCAAAAAGAATGGTTGCTCACTTAATTATTCTTGTAGAGTTTTGTGTATGTCCACTCCTTATCTCCTTAATTTTACATGTTATCTCTATGCTTTATAGGGTTGGATACATGGTGTATATTATTTATCTATTCATATTAGGCATCCATTCTTGGTGCTTCAATCTTATATACAACTTGCCAAACAAGGATGAAAATCTTAGTGATATGCACAAGTTATGGCTCTCCTCCAGAAGTTGGATAGTGATATATAAAGACTACCTCCTCATGGGTTAGTGATCCTCAACTCACTAAACATGAAGTAAATGAAGGTATTCATGAAGATATCAATAAATATTACTTGAAAGTTACATGGTTTAATCCCAAAGAGCCTTTGAAAATAAAACTTCTTCATTGTTTCCATTTTTATTCCTAATTTCATGAGGATTGAAATCCAATCCTTAGATACATGAAGATGAAATTGTTGTCATGTTTAATGATCCATTAAGCTAAGTTTCATGTTTTATCTCATTAACTCTGGATGTAATTTGATCATAACCTCCCACAATGTGACATAAATGCTAATTATGGTTTCTAGAACTTGAAATTGAAGATCATTTTGTAATCAAGTGCCCTATCTACTATGTGATTTGTAGAAGATAGCATTATATTTATAGATATTCCCATATATCCTTGAGAATCCTCATTCATTATGAGGATTAGAAATATTTAGCCCTGTTTATTCATGAAATATTTCAACTTCAACAAAGCACATTTAAATTGATGCCTTCTTACAAAATAATTCTTGGAATATCAAATCTTACATCTAAGTAATGGACTTAAGGAATCTCAAGAGACCACATGGCCATAGAATTTGGTACATATCTATAAGACAACATATTTGTACTGCTTTCAAGATCTAGGGCCCTCAAATAATAGAATCGTTAATTCTTATTAATTTTGTTTCTCTTTCTATATCTTTTGCAGATGTTTTTGGCTCTCCCTTATTGTATTGGATTCATTTAATATGTTCTTTAGTCGCAAAAACTATTCTCAGCCTCCTATAGAGATCAATATCTAAATTAAATTGAATTACATTTTTGGTAGGTCCAAAATTATTTTATCCAAAGTGAAAGTGTCTTGAAAAATAGAGTATTTCTCATTATGCCACATTTGTCATGTTTTTGAACAATTAAATAAGATATGTTTGAATAAAATGTATGTATGTATGTATGCAATAAAATGTATAATAAAAATATTATTGTTATTATAATATTAAAATACTATATAATATACCAATATAAAGTATGTTTATATTATAATAAAATTGACATAGATATGCAATGAAATGTATAATAAAAATAATAATATTAAAAAATACATATAACTATATAAAGTGTGTTTCTATTATAATAAAATTTAGGTACATATTATTATTTCATTACATATTTATAATTATAATAGAATAAATTTTATAATGTGTGTGTGTGTGTGTGTGTGTGTGTGTGTGTGTGTGTGTGTGTGTGTGTGTGTGTGTGTGTGTGTGTGTGTGTGTGTGTGTGTGTGTGTGTGTGTGTGTGTGTGTGTGTGTGTGTAATTTTATTGTGTATACTCTTTATAATATATGAAATAAAATGTATAATTAAATTATTATTATTAATATAATATTAAAATACTACATATAATTGTATAAATTATTTGTATATTATAATAAAATTAATGTAGATATTATTATTTCGATACACATTGTGTGTGTGTGTGTGTGTGTGTGTGTGTGTGTGTGTGTGTGTGTGTGTGTGTGTGTGTGTGTGTGTGTGTGTGTGTGAGTGTGTGTGTGTGTGTGTGTGTGTGTGTGTGTGTGTGTGTGTGTGTGTGTGTGTGTGTGTGTGTGTGTGTGTGTGTGTGTGTGTGTGTGTGTGTGTGTGTGTGTGTGTGTGTGTGTGTGTAATAATATATTATATTACTAATAATTACAAAAAAAATTAGAACATGACATGAAAAAAATGACTAAGCCAAGGAGTGCTTAAAAACCTTAATTCCTAGTGGACCCACTAAAAGCTTATCCTTTGTATGCACATAAAGACTAAATCGTGCCTCCTTGAATCAATAGGGATGCTCTCAAGAAAGCATTGTAAGCACCCTTCTTCCTCTTTTGGAGAAGAGGGCCTCTGTAGTCCACTGAATGCCCCCTCAATGGAATTCATTACATCCATTTACAATCTCTCTACTTTAGTTGTTCTCCCTCTATGCCTTGGTGCACCATAGTTTGGTTTGGTAAACACTAATTCTCTTTAAGAGATAGTGAGGATTTCTTGAGAAGCTAAATATTCACTTTAATAATTATTGGTATCTTCTTATTATTGATCTAAAACAAAAGCTTGATCTTCCATAAAATATGCTTCTTAAAACCCACCTTTATGCTCAACAACACCTTTCTCAAAGTCTCATGCCCCTAAGAGAATCCATGAACTTTGTGATGAGGCAAAAATATGAGCTCACAACCATCCCTTGTAGAGGAGTTTGATTGTTCTTCTTGATGTAAGGCCTTCAAGATTTATATCTTTTCTAATTCTTGATTATCTTGCTCAGTGGCCTTCAAGTCTATTACTACTACCACTTCTTGATTTCCCAACTACCTCTCCTTTACTTCATTTGAAGCAATAGCAATTGACTCTTCAAAACTATCTTTGCCTAAACCTTCTAGAGATCTTGATTTTGGGACCCATTTGTGAGATTTAAACAAAACTGACCTGACTATTCTTAGAAATGAGCAATCTAAACTTTTGTGTCCAATTTTGTTACACCAAAAGCACCTGAATGGTACCCCTTACATATCCACACATTTCAACCACTTCCCTTGCTTAGAATAAATATAAATCTTGTAAACTAATAGATAGGAAAAATCTAGAATAATGCACACTCATGTAAGGAAATATTGGTTACCATCAAGGTCTAGGTCAATTCTTACAAAAGGACCAACCTTGTTCCTAAAAAAAAAGATGGAAGAATGACTTCTCAAGAATAAATGGAGATGATAAAACCTGATCCAAACTCGTACCCTATCAACATTTTCTATAAAAGGATCAAAAAAGGGTTTCCATGTGTGAAGAATTAACCCAGATTTTTCATGGAACCATGGATTGTTTAACCAAACAAATTTTTGGTCCTCACTAGAGTAAAAATTGAATATAAAAAAGCCCATTTTGTAGCGTGGTGAAAAGACATTGGACCACACCCAACCAAGTGGTTTCAATCCAACTAAAAACTTTGAAAAGAGGTAGTCTCTTACCCATAAATCTTCCAATTAGAAAGCAAATATAAATCTTCTTTTCAGATTGATCCAAACCTTCTTCTGCAAAGCACACTTCAAATGTTGAATTATCATGGAGAGGGATATCTCCTAGGGAAAGATTTGTCTTACTGTTTTGATCAAAAGGAGCTTACTTGTAATTACCCTTACTCTATGATTTTAATGTTGTTTCCTAATCCAAACCCTTTTCTAAGCTACCATTCCCATTCAAATCCATCTTAAACCCTAAATCTATGATTGGATTTTGCTAAAATAAAATTGGGGATAAATTAGGGTTAACCCAAAAGATTTTTTGTTTGCATAAATCATTTAATTAATGGAAGGGACTTGAAACATTATTTCAAGAAGAAAAAATCAAGTTATCCACCATCCCTATCATAGGCAATAAAGGAGACAGGATAAACCCTAACTCATTTTTTGCCCTCAAATCCCTAAAAATGATCTAATTTTTTTGCTTCAAAACCTTCTTTGCCCTAAGTTTCTCATGCCTTCGCACTCCAAAATTCATATAGATACCACTAAGCACCTAAAATATGGATCCCTCACTAATTAAATTTGCCCTAGACTCCCCTTTCTCTATACTATCACACTTATTTCTTAGATGCCATCATGCCTATATGAACCCTAGCTAGTTGGTTACCCTTCTTGATCAATTATCTTTGCCCAATGATTGTTTGCCTGCTTTGCTCTCTCTCTCTCTCTCTCTCTCTCTCTCTCTCTCTCTCTCTCTCTCTCTCTCTCTCTCTCTCTCTCTCTCTCTCTCTCTCTCTCTCTCTCTCTCTCTCACACACACACACACACACACACACACACACACACACACACACACACACATTTATGATATGTTATATTTATAATTAGTATATATAAACATAGATTTTGAAACCTCAATATTTTCCCCCACATCAATGACATTATAGTGATGATTCAAGCCACACATCATATTGGAAGCCCTGTCCTAATCAAATTAGCTATCACGACATCTTTGTCCACCCTTTAGAATATAAAAAATCCAATCAATGATGCTTTACTCCTTGTAAGTTGTAGACCCTCATACAATGGGTGCAGGGCATGCATATCCATTAGTTGCCTTGAATATAGGTCTGGTTTATGATATGGGCACTATAAGTATAATACCCCCTAAAGTAGCTTGTCATTTTCCCTCACCACCAACACTTAGCTCACCTTAAAATATTTTACCAATTGTATTGTATGGCTTTGTCCTTCACCACTAATCTACCATGTTGCTCAAACTCCTCATTAAAGAGAACACCTCTTCGTACAATGCACTACCAAACTATGTGAAGAAACACACAACCTCATTTTTCATCATCACTTCCACTAGAAATGTAAAAGTATTGTTGTTTAACCTTTCATAAACAAAAGCTAAAATAGGGTCAACAATCATACCAATTTATAATTCCTTATATTACAAAATTTCACTTTATGAAAATAAATTATTATATCACATCGTACATTAACTTGCACCTTTGTAGTAAGTGTTAGTTCATATAATATAGGCCCATCATCTTTCCAAGGAAATAGCCTTCATTTTCCAAAGGAGGGAAGTTGTGTAGCATCGTGTAAGTGCAGAAAAACAACTGCTTCCTATGGAGGATACTCATGATCATGGTGATGGTCTCAAAGAGGCCGAGATACAATTGGAAGAGATTATAGTGAATAAAAATTGTGAAAAATGCATGGGTAATATGTCCAAGCATGAATAACCCACGAGCCCAGTGATATGCCTCACCACTGATACATTACTAGACAATTACATCTTGGGCATTGTGGGATTCAAGAAATAAATTGATGTCAAGTCCTTTCACTGCTAAATAATTTGTTGGAGCAAAGGTTTTTAAGCATTGTGGTTAGTACTTATTCTCTTCCATTCTTATGTTTTTCTTCAAACAAGATCCATGTATTAGGTGTTTGATTCTTGATCCTTTAGCCTTTTAGCATCTGTTAGTATTAGTCAATTTTATTTGGCTGGCTCTCACATAAATAGTAGATTCATTCTACTGAACATACCAACTATTGCATATCAATTGTTTATGTAGGGCAAGTTTTACCAGTACTCATTAATTGAATAATTTTAGTTGGACAACTAATTTCTTTTTAAATATTTAATATTAATTCATATGATTAGTTAAGAATGTAGATCCTATCAATTTGTGAATACTAATTACCATCAATCATTAACGTATATCACATGCACAAATTTTAAAAATTTCTTCAACTGAATGTGCCAATTGTAAAAGCTCTTCAAAATTTTGCTTAGTGTATTGCTCAGTAGAGTTGACATCAAATTTAGTCATGCTTTCATATACAACATTAAAAAAGCCCTAACCTACTAGACAAAACTACTACAGTTTCCAATCGAAGTGTAGAGCATCTGATTGTTCCATTAAAGACAAGTGTTCAATCAATGGTTGTAGTAAACATGAGACGCTCTCCTATGCTGAAGGAGAAAATAGAGCTTTAAAAATCAAGAAAACAAGAAAAAAAATAGATTGCTATTGCAATTTCTTGAAAAAGAGATTTTATTGATCTTCTATTTTCCTTGCTTACAATGTTGCGCCCAAGGTGTCTTTATATAGAATTTGAATCCAAAAATAACTGAAACTAAACTGATTACTTAACTGATCCTTAACTATTCTTCTAACTACTTAACTAACTGATTGTTAACTACTTGAACTAACTGATCTCTAACTGTCAGTTAACTACTATGCATGCATGTGTAGGAGGGAGGTACAATAGTCAGTTAAGTTGTTCATGGAGAAATTATCTCCAGTTCATCTTGAGTTTTCTAACACTCCCCCTTAATTTCTACCAATAACAACTTCAGCATTTACAATGCCTAAATTTTGTCTTAAATAATCAAAGGTCTCCTTTGCTAATGCCTTTGTGAATATATCTGCCAATTGATCTTTAGATCTATAGAATTCCAGATAGATTTATCCATTGTTCACTAACTCTCCGATAAAGTGAAATCTTGTATCAATGTGCTTGCTCCTCTTATGAAAAACATGATTTTTTGATAATGTGATTGCTGATTTGTTGTCACAAAATATTGGTGTTGACTCCTTTTGTGCTTGTAATAAATATTTCAATATTCTTCTCATCCAAGTTGCTTGACATGCTGCTTATGTGGCTACTACATACTCTGCTTCAGCTGACGAAAGTGACACTACAAGTTGTTTTTTGGATGCCCATGTGATCACACCTGTGCCTAAAATAAAGGCATGTCCAGAAGTACTCTTCCTATCATCAACGCTACCTACAAAATCACTATCAGTAAAACCAATCAAATTAAAATCATTAGTTGTGGAATATAAATTCCATATTCTGTAGTTCCTACCACATATCTCAATATCCTTTTTCTAACTTGCCAATGTGAGTCTTTCGGTGACTCCATGAATCTTGAGATTAAACTGACCCCATACATGATATCTGGTCTAGTAGCTATAAGATACATCAAACTACCAACTAGTCTTTTGAATGTTGTAGAATCAACATTAGACCCTTGGTCTTCTTTGCTAAGTTTGGTCCCTGTAGCAACTGGTGTAGGTGTTGTTTTACAATTCAGCATCTTAAATCTCCTTAACACATCCTTTGCATATTTAGTTTGACAAATAAACATTCCCTTCTCTGATTGTACAACTTCTATGCCCAAAAAATACTTCATTAATCCCAAATATGTCATTTCAAATTCTTTCTTCATTGCTGATTTAAATGTGTCTATAGACAATTTTCTAGTAAAAATCAAATCATCAACATACAAACACACAATCAAAATCTGACCTTCTTTGTTGATTATTGTGTACAAAGTAGGCTCACTATTGCTTCTGTTGAATCCATTGTTTGTCATATATGAATCAATCCTACTATACCATGCTCTTGGTGCTTGCTTGAGACCATAAAGGGCCTTCTTCAATCTATAGACTTTTTCTTCATGTCCTTCCACTTCATAACCTGTGGGCTATTTCACATACACTTCATCTAGAAAACCATTCAAGAAAGCTGATTTGACATCCATTTGATATACATACCAATTATTTTGAGTAGTTATTGGTAAAACAATTCTAACAGTATCCAGTCTAGCAACTGGAGCAAATGTTTTATTATAGTCAATTCCATGTTCTTGTGCAAAACCTTTTGCTACTAACCTTGCCTTGTGTTTTTCAACATTTCCATCTGCATCAAATTTAGTCTTATAAACCCATTTGACTCCTATACAATCCTTACCTTTAGGTAGATTTTTTAGATCCCATGTTTGATTTATTTCAATGGCATTCATCTCTTCATCCATTGCTTTTAACCAATGTTCCTTATTAGCTGTTTCTTCATAATACATAGGATCATGAGTGAAAAGAGCAAAATTTGAAACCAAATCTAATTTCTCTTCTTCTTGATTATAAATCTCATTCAAATTTATCATTTTCTTACCTTTCAATCTTGATCTTAAAGTAGCAAGAGTTGGATCTGATTCATCACTTACTTGTGAATTTGGAGTAGGGTGACATGCATGTCCAAATGATTCACCTTGTTCAAACCTCTTATGTGTTCTTATTGGAGTGCTTGCTCTTGCTTGTGGAGAGAATTGATCTCTTTGCAAATTTTATTCTTCAGATTCTTCTTCATTTTGTAGAATTGGTGCTCCAATTGTGATGGTGCTACCATCCCATGCTTATTCTTCCTTAAATTCAACATCTCTGCTAATAATCACTTGCTTTGAAATAGGGTTATACAGCTTATAAGCCTTTTATTCTTCACTATAGCCAATAAAAATGCATTTCTCACCTCTATCATCAAGTTTTCTTCTCAATTTAGATGGTATAAGAGAATATGCAATACAACCAAATTTTTTGAAATGATGTACACTATGTTTCTTACCACTCCACACTTCTTGTGGAATTCGATCTCTGACACACTTTGTTGGGATTCTATTCAGAATATACACTGCACATGCTACTGCTTCTACCCAATATTCATTTGACAAGTGTTTGGCTTTCAACATGCTTCTTGCCATCTCCATGATTGTTTTATTCTTTCTTTCTGCTACACCATTCTGTTGTGGTGTGTACCTTGTATACAATTGCCTTTTAATGCCATGATATTTGCAAAAATCTTGAAATTTATTAGACATATATTCACCTCCTCTATCTAATCTAAGTAACTTGATATAGCGGCCACTCTACTTTTCAACCAATGCCTTGAATTCTTTAAACTTTCCAAAGGCTTCAGACTTATTTTTGAGAAAATAAATCCATGTCTTTCTGCTAAAGTCATCAATGAAGGTTAGAAAATAAGTACTACCTCCAAATGATGTAGTTTGCATTGGTCCACATAAATCACGATGGACTAGCTCCAATATTACCTTTGCTCTATATGAGGCTCCTACTAGAAAGCTCTCTCTATGCTATTTTACTAGAATACAACTGTCACATGAACTTGCTAGCTTTTCTATTGGTGGTAATCCCTTCACCATATTTTTCTTCTGTAACAAATTCAAACCTCCAAAATGTAAATTTCCATACCTTAAGTGCCATAGCCATGATTGGTCTAGCTACATGGTTTTGAAGTGGGCTTCCTCTTCTCCTTGGATGTACTGAATTCGAAGAGGGAACATCCAATTCTTAGTCATCTCCACTTTTCCTATCAACCTGTCAATTGGAAACTTGTCTAATATTGTGCAAACATTATCCATAAAAGATACTATGTAACCATTATGTACTAACTGTCCAATACTCATAAGATTATGCTTTAGTCCAGGTACAAAATAAACATCAGGTATAAACCTTCTTTCACCATTTTTTGCCAAAACATTTATTACTCCTTTACCCATTACATCCATTTTGATATCATTTCCTAATTTAACTTCAGATCTTATAAAATCATTAAGACTAGCGAAAAATTCTTTATTCCCTGTCATATGATTACTGCATCCACTGTCTAAGAACCAAATATCTCTATCTTTTTCTTGAGTAACATTACAAGTAAGAAATAAGGTAGATTCACCTGGATTAGAACTAGATTCACCTGTGTAATTAGCATTCTGCTTGTCCACATATCCTTGTTTCCTTCTACAGTCACTTGCATAATGTCCATATTTCTTGCAATAATAACATTGAATATTACATTTATCAAACCTCAGTGAACTTTGCTAGAAGTGATTGATGCCACATCCTCTACTACTGTAGTTTTGATTACTTTTTTCACCTTGATCTAGATTATCCCTTTCAGTTCTACCTCTGCCTCTTCCTCTGAATTTTGAGCTTCCTCTTCCTCTGCCAAATGATACTTGTGACTTGAAAGCTTTCTCAAGAGAAGTGTTATTCCTATTCATTCTAGATTCATGTGTTAACAAAGAACCCATTAATTCATCTACTGATAATTGTTCCAAATCCTTGGTTTCCTCAATAGCTACAACTATTGCATCAAATTTACTAGGTAAACTCCTGAGTATTTTTTCTATAATCTTCTGATCCATGATTGTTTCTCCATTAGATCTAATTTGATTCACTATATTCAACACTTGACCCATAAAATGGTTTATAGGTTCTGATTCATTCATTTGCAAATTTTCAAAACTTCTCCTAAGAGATTGCAATTTAGCAATTTTTACCTTTCTATTACCTTTATAGGTAGTCTCTAAGATTTTCCATGCCTCTCTGGATCTCGTTGTTGCTACAACTCTGGAAAAAATTGATTCATCCAATGCCTGTTGGATTAGAAATAAGGCTTTTGCATCTTTTTCCTATTCTCTTTAAGCTCTTCCTTTTGTGCTCGAGTTAATGCCAGATGGGCTGCCTCGTCCTGCGGTTTTACAAAACCACTTTCTACCAAATCCCAAACTTTTTGTGAGAAAAATAGTGTTTTCATCTTAATTGCCCAACAATCGTAATTCTTACCATTAAAAATAGGAATTTGAGGCTTAGAGATACTGTTGTTCGCTGCCATGTCAATTGCTGAAGCAACTAAATTCTGGTTTGTTGTTTCAGAACACAGTCACTAACGTCGGTGGGTTTGCCGAGGTTGGTCAGATAAATATTGCCGACGTCGGTTGGTTGCCAATGTCGATCAAAAATAGTGCCGACATCATTTTGGTTTTTGATGTCGGTTGCGCGCTCTTCCTTCATGCATTAGACTGCGACAGCTGCACTTCCCTCCTGCACTTTTCTTGACTTTTGCTGTGTGATTCTCCTTGTGCTTCTGCTGCGTAAATTCTTACCGGGCTCTCATACCATTTTGAAGGAGAAAATAGAGCTTTAAAAATCAAGAAAACAAGAAAACAAACAGATTGCTACTGCAATTTCTTGAAAAAGAGATTTTATTGATTTTCTATTTTCCTTGCTTACAATGATGTGCCCAAGGCATCTTTATATAGAATTTGAATCCAAAAATAACTGAAACTAAACTGATTGCTTAACTGATCCTTAACTAATCTTCTAACTGTTTAACTAACTGATTGTTAACTACTTGAACTAATTGATCTCTAATTGTCAGTTAACTGTTGTGCATGCATGCATAGGAGGGAAGTGCAACAATTAGTTAAGTTGTTCATGGAGAAATTATCTCCAGTTCATCTTGAGTTTTCTAACATATGCTCAAAGTAAGGGATGCTACAGTGTAGTCGATTGAATCCTAGCAGCCCAACATGGCTGATGAACAGGTTGCTCTGATACTACATAGCAATTCAGTTAGAAGGCATTAAATTTTTCACAGCATATATTATTTTTATTTGTCTGCATATAAGTTAATTGTTTTATGTTGCCATTTTTATTTTATTTAAAGAACTTAATTGTTTCATGTTACTTGTGCTGAATATATGTACTTTAGAGTTAGCTTGTTATTATGTTGACAGGGATTTTACAATGGCAGCTAGGATAAGTATGAAGTGTTATGTAGTGATTTGGTTATAATTATATTTATTTTTAAATTTGATGTTTATGTAATAGTTATATGATAATTGAAATTTATATTATTACTATTATAAGTTTTTACTTTTTATTAAAGGGAAAGCAATAAAATGATTAAAAAATATAATATATAAAAAAAATTTAAAAAAAAATCTTGATATTAATATATCTCTATATACTAAGATAGATATATTTAAAATATTAATTTTAACTTACTTTCAATAATTTTAAATATTCAAAACTCTCTAACAAATAATGTCTTAGTAAGAGTTAGATGGTATTATTTATAAATAAAAATTATAATAATATTTTATTAATATATTTAAACTATTTTAAGATGACTTTCATTAATAATTATTATTTTACTTTTTAAATTAATTATTATGATAAAAATTACAGCAATTTATATTATTGAACTAGTTCAAAACAAATTCTTATTCTAAATCCAATTTAATTTTTAAGTCTATAACTTTCTTTCAAGTTCATTGAGGACAGAGAAGATTACAGTGATGATTTATTTTAATTAATTAATTAAGAAGATAATAATGGAGATGTAAAAAATATCTTTATATATATAATCATAAAAAATTAGATATTTTGCAGTAATAAATAACATCATAAATAGAATATAAATTTGCAATAATACAGATAATTTGATTAAATATGCAAAAGATAAAACCTTATAATTACATGGTAAAACTTTAACAAAAATTCACGAAACATCTACGATACAAGATATCAGGGTTTATTAACTCAAGTTGAATAAATTACAAGTGAATTCATTATGGAATACATAAGAACTCTATAATTGTGTTTTCTTAAAAATAATGCTGTCTCCCTTGAACCCCTGATGACAATAATGGGAGCGTTGTCTCCCATACTCCTTATCAAGAAGTGAGATATAAATTGTACCACAAAAAGATCCAACATTTAACTTTGTTGTGACATATCTAACAAAAAATAATTTTAATAAAATTGATGCATGTATATATGTTTATTGGGAGAATCAAAGTTTAACCTAATGCCCTGTAATCTATTCAGCACTAAATTTTATAGGGGAGTCCACTTCCCTCTTATAGCCACTCAACTAGCTATCTAAATATAAGGGTACCAGTCCCCTGGACCCTGGGGGTATTGATCCTGGGTTAACATTGACAAATCACTCAAGGCCACCACTAGGCCTCACTCTTACACCTAAATATTCATAAATAAACATTTTTAATAAATTGAAGCTATGAACCAAAATATAGCATGAAGGAGCCCCTTCTCAAAATAAAAACATGAAGGAGCCCCTTCTCAAAATAAAAACATGAAAATGGACTTCAATTTACAATGTCTGTCGAATGATCCACATCTAAAACGTCTCGTTGTATTACATTTTAATAAAATTACAACCCTTAAACATATATATTAAGCGATCCAGGTTTAAATCGTACTAACAATTAAACTACTATAATAACAGACATAAAAATTGACGGAATAATAGAATGAAGATATAACGAATGGAAGCCTAATTGTGTTCCACATCACACTCGCCAATACCAAAATTAACATATATATAAATAAATAACAGTTTATAAGTACTGTGTCTGCGCAGTCGATGGTGATACATTTAATTAGTAATGCTGAGTGAGAGAGAGGAAATCTGATAGCCATAGTATCTGAAGACGTAGCTCCAGGTCCACAGCAGTTATGAAACAAGCGGCACCTGACACGCTGCAACTTATGAAACAAGACGCACCTGCAATTCTGGCAGGTTCAGCATAAATGTGATTTTGATGTACCTCAATAAAGATATTCGCCTCTTCCTTGTTAGGAATATAATCATTCCACGGATTTCATAACAATATTAATTGGCATTGACGGTAGCCACAGGGATTAAATGCGTCCTCTAGATATTTATAGGATGTATGGAATTATTTGAAAGGAATTTATAATGTTTGTAGGTAAGTTTTTTTTTCTATTTAATATTATAATAAAATATCTTTGTTTCCTAGTATAATTAAAGATTTTGTTAAGTACTGTTTAGTTGTGAGATTTATAGTAAATTATATTTAATATAATTTTTTTTTAATGAAGATTAATAATAAATAATATTTAATATATGTAGGATATGATTTAAGTATTTAAATATTAAAGATATATTTATTAATTTGATGTTATATATATATTTAATATAATTTTTATAAATTAATTTAAAATTATTAATTTGAATTAAAAAAATTATTATATATTTTAATTTTAAATCAAAATTATTATTTAAATATATTTAATAGAATTTTAACAATTTAATTCTTAAAAGTCTAAGATTAATCTTTATATTAATTCTCAAAAGTTTTAGGGTAAAATACAATTTTAAAAAACTAGATTCCTATTACTAATTTAAGTTTAAAGTAGAAAAACAGAAAAACCATTTATTTCCAATTTTTTTTCATCTTTCTTTACGAGAATAAATCAAATAGTTTAGTATACTTGTTTATTAGACAACTATTTTAAGAAAAGTAGAAGATATTTTCTATAGCGAGTCAAATTATGATATTGCTATCAAGTTTCAACTGTGTAGTTTTTTGAGTCAAATTCCTTAACTCATATTTCATGAATAGTAGTTCACACGAACCCATCTCTCATGAGAATGAATGATCCACTTAACAATATCATAACTATTTTAAGTTTTTATAAAAATATTATCAACATAAATATATTATTAATTGTCATTTGTTACAAAAATTTCTTAAAAATATCAATGGTTTAAGCAAACTTCTTACCTCACATTATAAATAGTAGCTGAATTCTTTCTTCCTAAATTTTAATTGTGATATTTAAAAAGAAATTATAAATTTTACATAAAAAAGTATTTGTTTATATTTTTGTGGGTCTCCAACACCATAAAAATAGCATCGGTTTGCCCCTCCAAAGGACCACCCATTTACTATGCCTATTGATAAATTATTGACTTCTCAATCAGATTTTCCAAACAATGGAAAGGCATAACAGTTGTGATATATCATGCATATTGGCCCTTTTAACCTTGCTATCGAATTCTGGTCACAATAAAACACAATATCGATCGCTATATGCCTTTGCTTTTCATTGATAACCCTTGAATTACTCCTTTTCTACATAAAATATAACGACTTTAATATTTTAAAAATATATTAACTGAAGGAAGCTCTCCTAAAAATTGGAATTCAAAAGTTCACCCATTATAAGAGTTGATTTTGCACTCATGGGCAACATAATATCAATTATTATGGACTTTGATTAAAAAATTTGCACATAAGTTTTAGAAAAAAACTATTTATGGATAGTATGGATTCTAAAAGTATTCCATTTTTTATAATATGGATCATTATTTGTGATTATATAGTAGGCAATTTTTTCAAAACATTATAGTTATAATATATTATACATAATGTTAACATTTTATTGAGTTTTATTATATATCTAAGAAAATTATAGTGATGATCCTCTATTATTTAATTGTATAGAATTATTTATAGATCTACACTATTAGATACACAACACATCAATAAAAATTGAAGTATACCCTCTCTTATGTATAAGTATTATACTTTATAGAGGAAAGATAAACCACCGATTTGTTGCAAGATACAAGTTAATAATTAGCAAAATATTTCATGGCATTTCAAGTGTTCATAGTTTTCAATAAATTTAGTTTTCAAATTTTGTCATCCACCATCTAAACTAAAAAATAGAAAATACTGTTTTGTACACAAAAAAGAAAATTTTTTCTTTGTATTTATGACATTTATATATGTATTTTTAATTTTATCGCACCTCCATTTATGACTAATCAAATATTAAGATAAATTAATATGTTGATAAGGGGTGCACACAAATTTACAAATAATAATAACAATGAAATCACATTGTATTAACGAGAATTATATAGACATCACTTGTAATTCAAATAATAATGCAACGTGTACCTAAAAAATCCAAAAGCCTTATGAGAATGATGAATATTGTGGGATCTATAATTCATACTTGATAGCCCTTAAAGAAGTGTTAAGATAGATCCCATAATATATAAAATGAAAAAAATAATTTATATAAAGCTCATGAAATATATGGATAGTGTGAGTTCAAAGTTTACACATGAATACCAAGTGATAACATTAATAAGCATGCATGATGTGAAAACTAATTAGTACAATAAACCATAATTATTGCACATGTCATTATAAATTTAAAAACTAAGTTAAAAATCCAAAAACCAATTTTAATTCAATATAATAACTCCATTCTATTATTTAAAATTTGTTTATTGGTTGGAGATGGTTTACTATTTCCTAAACCTTTATTGGTTGTAAATAACTATGAATATATTCTAAAGAGATCTTTAAAATTTGTTTGTTACCTTTAGATGGTTTACTATTTCCTAAGCCTTTGTTGGTTGTAAATGATTATAAATATATTCTAAAGAATTATTTTCATGGTGAAAAAGAAATTTATGAGACACTGAGATGTTTGATTGTTTTAATTTATGTCAGGGAGGGTTTAATATAATGAGATAACTATGATGTACATACCTACAAATGGTGTTGAATCATTCTACTTTATCTATTAGGATACATTCACCATATAATATCCTTAAACCTCCAAAATGATGTCCTTAAAACTCTAAAATGCTTAATGAAAATGATATAAGCATGAATTTACAATATATAATAGTTGCAAGCATTATGATAGACACATACATGCAAAAAATGGTAGCATATATAAAGCACGTAAAGTGTTTAATAAAATTTCTGCATGAAATGTGATCACATAAACCATGATGAGAGGTTTAGTATACTTACTTAAATTTTGTGAATAGTCATATATTTTAACATTAGATGGCATGATTTGTAAGTGATTCTAGCACTATGGTAAGGATTATATATTGTTTTGTATAGTTATTGTTAGTGATTCTAACACTATGTTTTTGTTAGTGATTCTAACACTAACCTTTTTAACACTAACCTTAAATGATCATATTTGATATTGATTCTAGCCTTTCTAACACTAACCTTTCTATGTTTTGTATAGTGATTCTAACACTATGTTTTTGTTAGTGATTCTAACATTAACCTTGAATGATCATATTTGATAGTTATTTGAGATGTGTGTATGTACATTTTATTTACATAGATGGTGTTCTCAATACAAATTTATATGAATATTGTAATTTTTCAAATAATTTATGTTCACTCTCTATGTTCTCACATTATAGAATTGAGATTGCATCACATGGTTTATACCTTATATAATATTTCTATGTTTACATATAAATATTTATATATCTATCAAATCATAATCAAAAGCAAGTGTGTGTATATGTTATAGTTGCAAACATCCTAATACAAAAATGGACATTATACATTAAGTATGTGAATTATTTGATAAAATATTGAAAATAAATATGATCTTTTGAAATATAATGATGAACTTAATATATTTAATTATTTTATTTGAGAATGATAAGATTTTAATATCATAATTTGATATACTAATAAATTTAGTAGATATTTTTCTTCTCCTTTATTTTTTTATTTTTTTAATTATAAGTAAATAATTTTAAAAAAATGTAACATTTTTTTAAATCACTCACACACACACACACACACACACATCATTTTTTAAAAATCAATAATTTAAAAACTTTTAAAAATAATAATTTACACTAACAACCCCACCTCTCTTTACTTTCTCTTTTTACTATATGTTGACTGGGCAATATTATTGTATTTTACAATTGTTGCATGGATGTTTGATTAAATTTAATACATTTATTTACATTAAACCTACAAAACTAACTCTCTTTTTCATGTCAATTTGAGGGCATGCAAAGAAAGAAGTTTTTTCTTTGAGATTGGGAGTGTAAGACAATATTATATGTATATATTGGTAGTACATAAATTGACATCAGTCAAAAGTTAAGTGAAGATAAGATAAACAATTCAATGTAAAGAATAGGGAGAGAACACTCAACTTTAACAAATTTAAAAAAGAATAAAAGATTAAGGATTTACATTTAAAAATAAATATAACATATATTTTAATGTCTTATATATTTTTTTATATCTGCAATTTTATTATGAAAATATTTTTTATTTAATCTTGAAAATGTGAAAACTAAAGTTATGACAAAATATTAATAAACATTCAACATAATATTAATGAAGATCCAGCATAAATAAATATATTTAACCCTCATAAATCATAAAAGTCCCAAAAAAAAAAATGAAAAAAAAAACTGTTAATAAAAATTAACCAACCACACGTAACTCCAAAGGTTTATTTCCAAATCAAAAAATTCTTCAATTATAAATGGCACACAAGTTTGAAATAAAACAAGCAAGAGTTAGAAACGTCACTTCTAATTTCCTTGAAAATCCAATATTTTGTGGTATCAAAAGGGACGAGATTGGTCTATAAAAGCAACTCAATTCACATTGGTCTGGACCCAAATACATTCAGATTGTTGTAGACCCACGATTACCCTAAACCTCCGAAAATTCTAAATGAAAATGACCTCCATTCATGTTTCCATGCCACGATCAATTGGGTGGGCCATGACATTATCATTTGTTTGCATAGTTATACACGCAATTAATACCCTTGTTATATTGTTTTGCCATACAACGTGCATGTTTATGCAAATGCTGCATAACTTTTCCATTCATGGCATCCAATGATATTCAATACTGATGTAAAAACATAGCAACCCCTGGTCTCTCGTCTCTAGTGGGTTATTAGTACTATTTTCTCATTAACAGTACCCACTAGTACTAGTTTCTAATTAACAGTAGATGCTTTCATTCATATAATATTGACTCGTTATCTTTCCAGGGAGATAGCCTTCAAGTTCTTAAAGGAAGTTAGTTGTATAACACCCTGTAAGTGCAGAAAACCAATTTCTTTCCATGGTGAATACTTATAATCATGGTGATGGCCTCGAAGTGGCCAAGATACAACTGAAAGAGATTATAGTGAAGAAAAATGGTGAGAACTGCATGGGTAATATGTCCAAGTATGAAGAACCCTTGAGTCCAGTGGCATGCATCACCGCTGATACATTATTAGACAGTTACATATTAGGCATTGTGGGATTCAAGAAAGAAATCGATGTCAAGACCTTGAAAATTTCACTGCAAAATAATCTGGTGGAGCACCAAAGGTTTTCAAGCGTTGTGGTTAGTACTTATTCTCTTCCATTCTTATGTTTTTCTTCAAACACTTATTAGATCCATGTTAGATCCATGCTTTTGGTGTTAGATTGAAGGATAAATTTCTTGATCCTTCAGTCTTTTAGCATCTGTTAGTTTTAGTCAATTTTATTTAGCTTGATCTCACGTAAACAGCAGGTCCATTCTACTGAGCATACCAACTGTTTACGTATACCACATGCAAAAGTGATAAACAGTCCTTCGGCTGAACACGCCAACTGTATAAGCTCTTCAAATTTTAGCTTGGTGACAAGGATTTAAGAATTACAAATGTGAAATTGATGCAGATGAAGGATAAGCACAACAATCTGAAGTGGTGTCTCAGAGAGGTAGTGATAGATGATCATGTGATTGTGCCATGCCTGAGTCAGGCTATGGTAGAAAAACCCAACTTTGTGAATGAATATACTGCTTCTTTGGTGACTGCTCCTCCACTCAACCCATGCAGGCCTTTGTGGGAAGTTCATGTGCTGAATGTTTCTTCTGGGGATTCATCATCAGCAGCCACACTTGTTTTCAGAATCCATCATTCACTAGGAGATTGTGTCTCCATGCTATCCCTCATACTGAACTCCACAAGCAAAACCACTCATCCTAAACCATCATCATCCACCGTTATTCCACAAAATACAGCTTCTGACCAGCAGATGTCCACTGACTTTCTGAAAAAGATTTGCAACAGGGTTGCTGCTTTGTGGCTCACATTCCTATGTCTGCTCCACTATTGGGCCACTCTGCTGTGGAAACGGGATAGGAATTCATTAAGAGGTGAAAGCAGAGAAGCAGTTTGTCGAAAGCGTCTGGCACACGTGACTCTGAGCATTGAGGATATTTGCTTAGTCAAAAAGGCAGTTAATGGGGTGAGTGAATTTCTAATACCCAATGAAATTTGGATTTTAGCCTGAGCTATTTGGGGAGCTTTTAATTACACAAAACTTTATGACAGACTGTGAATGATGTGATGATGGGAGTGCTTTCAGCTGGAATTGTGAGATATTTGCGCAGAACACATAATGGTAATTATATTATTCTTTTTCTGCTCTAACTACCAATGAGAATAAAAGAAAATCCCAACGTTTTATAACTTTTAAACAGGGACTTAATTTGATGGTGGTATGGCCTTATTTGCTTGTAAAACACAACCAAAATTTTAAGGAGATCGTATTAGATGTAAGATAAACTAGATACAGTCTATTATTTATTATTTATTTATATATAATTTGTAATTATTAATTTTTAATTATAAACTATATTTGTAAACATTTTTATAATTATATATTATTTTAATATTTTTTTTAATTATAAATTATATTAACATTTAAAAAATAAAATTGACCTTAAATTTAGACCCTCCTTCCAAATATAACATTAAAAAAACCCAAACCTGCCAGAGAAAACTACTGCAGGTTGCAATCGAAGTGCAGAGCATCTGAATGTTCCATTAAAGTCAAGTGTTAGAGCAATGGTTGCAGTAAACATGAGACGCTCTCCTGTGCTCAGAGTAAGGGACCCAACATGGGGCTTTTTAATGTTTTGTTTGTAACGCTTTGTGGTCATTACAACTGACATGAACATCTATGAGAGTGATTGGATGATGTTTGGCAGGATCTGGAAACCAACATGAAAAATCCATCCGAAGCAATGTGGGGTAATAAACTGGGTTTCTGGTTGTTTCCCTTACCGATCATACATTATGAAGATCCACTCCAATATTGTCGGACTACTACAATTATCTCCAGGCTGAAGAAGAAGTCTTTCGAAGCCTCCATGACATTTTTTGCGGCCAAATATATGCCAACTAAGGTAACATTCCTAGTTCATGAGGAAGATCATATTCCTAAATCATCTTATAGGTGTATAATTTGTATGTTTGTACTTTATATTTTTATTATTTTAGGTTGAAGAACAAATTAACATAGGGATACATGAGTAATATCGAGGAATATCTATTTCGTGAAAGTTATTATGTATTTATAGTGAGAATCATTATCTAAAACAATCTCTTTTTTTCTATATATTTTATAGAAAGAGTTAATCAATTTTTCACGTTTATATATTTTTTTAGATTTTATATGATATATTTATTGAATTTTCAAATTTAATTAAAAAAAAACTTTTCAAATTTTTTGGTATAATTTGAGTTTAATTGTCCATATGACACTATTAGTTTTGACAGAGAGAAACAACATATTGTATTGTTCACGATTTTTTTAAATAGAAACTACTGAACTTTATAGTTAATTTCCCTTCCATTCTTATTATTAATTCTTATTAGTAAGTGGTTAAGTTAGCACAAGGTTAAATATTTAGAAAAAGAGCATATTACTTAGTAGGAGCGTTTGCATTTTAGGAAAAAATATGTACATCAAAATGGTGAGAAAGAGCTTAAAGAACGGGTACGTTCTATTTTTATTTTTAGTCTATACTTTAAAACAAGTTAATAAACTATTTGACATGTAAATCAAACATAATAGGTTTGAGTCGACCAATCGTTTTGCTAAAATGTAACCCAACATCCCTGGTGAGTAGCCTGCTCTGATTCTACATAACAAATCAGTTATAAGGTAGATATTATTTATATTTTTCTGAAAAGAAATTAATTGTTTTGTGTTATTATTTTTATTTTGTTTAAAAAAATTAATTATTTTATATTAATTATGTGCTTATTATTAAGGTTAGGATCTGTCCTTTAAAGTTAGATTTTTATTATGCCAACAAGTGTTCTATAAAGGTAGCTGGGTTGAGGGTGGAATGTGATGTTGTTGAGTTGTTCATAATTAAGTTCTTAAATTTGATATTCATTTGACTGTAAGAAGGTAATTTTAACTTTAAATTAAATGTCTATTTTGTTGTTATAAATATTTTCTTTTGGTTTGAATAAATCAATTGAAAATTTTTAAAATCTTCTTTAAATAAAAAAGATAAAACTCTTATTTTATCAAAATTCTTTAGACAATAGTGTAGTTTAATTCATACCATTTATAAACAATCAATATGAAAATAATAAAATTATTAATAAATATATAATAAATTTAAAACGAAATAAATATATTTAAAATATAGATTTGTATAATATTCAAAACTTTTTTTAAATAGTTAATGTTCTATTTAATAATATCTATAAATAAATTTCATGAATATATTTAATTCGTTTTAAAATCTTTTTAAATAATTGTTATTTAATATCTCTGGACCAATTTTTATGATAAAGCTCTCTAACATTTTTTATTACTAAATGGGTTGAAAGAAAAGGTCTTGATTCGGAGCCCAAATTATTTTTTATGATAATTATAAAGCAAAAGCAAAAGCTTTATAAAACATCTTTATCTTACAATTCTTTTTAAGTTGCAGTTGGTGGCATACATTTCGAGTAAATTAGTACTGAACGCTACATTGGGCTTTTCCAATGTGATGGGACCACTGGAAGAGGTTAAATACGGTGATAACCCCATTACCCACATTATTCCTACCGCTCAAGTTAATTATTCTGTGAGTATACCAACTCTAACTCTCTGTTGTGAATTTTATTTGTAATTAGTAATCACCTCCATGTACCAGAAGAGACACAATTATAGTAACAATTCACTGTAATTGAACTCTTAATCATGAAAGATAATGATAAGGCCCTAACAGATTCCTTGTATAATCACAACCAAAAAATAACCTAATCCTAAGTGGGAGTGAAGAATAACATATTAATAAAGTTGTAAGTACCGTGTGTCTGTGCAGTCGATGGTGATACATTTCATTAGCTACGCTGGGAAAGGAAATCTGATAGCCTTAGTATCTGAGGACATAGTTCCTGATCCACAGCAGTTTTGCCAGGATTGCGTAGACGCGCTGCAACTTATGAAACAAGCAGCACATGCAATTCCAGCAGGCTCAGCATAAATGTGATGTTGATGTACAACAACCTTTGTCCTTTTTCCATTTGCAGACATGGTGCGTCAATATAGATATCCTGCTCTTCCTTGTTAGCAATATGTGTCATTCCATGGTTTTCATAACTATATTAATTGGCATTGCCTCTAGCAACAGGTATAAGATGTGTGCCGTAGATATCATTAATTGCTGAATGTACTAGAGAGAATTAGTTTGTTTCTGTTAATTATAACTAAACCAGTGTGTTTACAATCCTAGATTTTATGTTTATGTTTTTCCAGTTTATAAAATAGAATAATGGTTTTTAAATAAATTGTGTGTGAATTTTTTTTTTAAAAAATAGTAGTTATGAATCATCACTTCTAATCTATCATCAAGAATATCAAAAATCTTGGTAATGAATCATAAGTATTGATTCCAAACATCGATAATATCCCCCCCGACAATTTATTCAGAAACCATTTTCTGTGTTTACAACTTTTTTTTATTATATTCAGGTTAAAAAATAATATAAATGAGTTTTGGCCGTTTATATTCTCAGATACCGTCTTCATAATCACTTCAGAATATATGGAATATAATTTAAATTTGATTTAGGATATATGGAATATAATTTTTTTTAATTTTAATATTTTAACGGGTTTTCTTTGTTTGGCAGTATAATTAAAGATTTTGTACATATTAATTTGTAAGATTAATAGTAAATTCTATTTAATGTGTTTTGTTATAACCATTAATAACAAATTATATATAATATTTATGTGATATGATTTAGGAATTTATTTATTTAATTTATATATATGAGAAAATGTTTTTGATTAAAGCTATCAATTAAAAAATGTTTTTGATTTGAGTTGTGAATAAGAGTAATTATTTTTATAGAATTTGGAGCTGCTAATAGGATATAAGACATAAAGAGGGGTTTAGTCCCCCAAAGCCACAAAGTGAACCAAAAAAACCAACACCACGGTCATAACAAAGGACAAGGGAAAATAGGAGAGCCCACACCTCAATAGCATGACAAAGAGTGCCAAGCAACAAGATATTCTTCCAAAGAGGACTAATAAAAAATCACACCCAAAAATGTAATAATCTTACATAAAATTTATAGAAAATAGGCAACCAATTGACATGAAACTCGTAGTAAAAAGGTAACCAACTGTCATAAAAAAAATAGTTTATGGGTAGAGAACACCAAACCCAAATAAACTGATCTACCCACAAGTAGAGATCAATATTTTCTCTTTATTAGAGAAAAGGTCATCCAAACTGTGATACAAGTTATCAACAACGGCAACCAAAGAATCTGTCCGTAGACGTTCAACTTCTATTTTTATCCATTTTTGCTTAGTAGTAGAAACACGATTGGGATTAGAAATGTGTCCCTAAGAATTGTGCCCTGCAAGGGAAATAGGAGGACCCTCATAATCAAACCATGATCTGACCCTCAAGGTACTATCAACAAGGGCTCCTTGTAGATAATCCTTAAAATAGGATGGGAATGAGAGTGGAATTCTATCCATTGGTAAGAATATGGGTCAACACCTGAATTGAGAGAGGAGTCAAAAAATATTTTCCCATGATTTTGCCAAACAAATTTAGCATCCAAATGACCATCCTTCTTTCTCCAAATCTACCTAGGCCTAAAAAAAGGATGAGCTTGAGAAGAGAAGGCAACCACTTGATGACCAAATTGATTGTAGTGAAAATATCTTAACGTAGTCCCTCAAAGTTAATAAATTAGGTCCATGAGATGAGAGAAGCCATGATCTATATCAAATGGGAAAGGGAAAATAGGAGAGCCCACACCTCAACATCATGACAAAGAGTGCCAAAGAACAAGATTTTCTTCCAAAGAGGACTAGTAAAAAATCACACCAATAAATGTAACAATCCTACATAAAATTTATATAAAATAGGCAACCAATTGACATGAAACTCGTAGTAAAAAGGTAACCAAATACCATCAAAAATATAGTTTATGGGTAGAGAACACCAAACCCAAACAAAATGATCTACCCATAAGAAGATATCAATATTTACTCTCTATGGGAGAGAAGATCATCCAAATTGTGATGCAAGTCATCAACAATGGCAACCAAAGAATCCATCCTTAGATGTTCAACTTCTATTTTTATCCATTTTTTCTTAGTAGTAGAAACACCATTGGGATTAGAAATGTGTCATTGAGAACTGTGCCCTGCAAGGGAAATTAGACCCTCAAAATCAAAACATGATCCAACCCTCAAGGTACTATCAATAAGGACTCTTTGTAGATAATCCTTAAAAATAGGATGGGAATGAGAGTGGAATTCTATCCATTGGTAAGAATATAGGTCAACACCTAAATTGAGAGAGGAGTTAGAAAATGTTTTCCCATGATTTTACCAAACAAATTCAACATCTAGATGACCATCCTAAAAAAAGATGACCTTGAGAAGAGAAGGCAACCACTTGATGACCAAATTGATTGTAGTGAAAACATCTGAATGTAGTCCCTCAAAGATAATAAATTATGTGCTTGAACTGAGAGAAGACCTGATCTATATCAAATGGGCAAAGAGGCTTTGATAGATATACTAACCCACAAACACATATGACCCTGGTGCTCATTGATTCTTCATCAATCTTGACAAAAGAACCCACCATATTGACCAACAACTTGATTTGATCATGAAGTTATAGCACCAAGGGAAGATTGTATAATTTGAACCATAATTAAATAACAACAATTTTAGTTGAAGAGGGATTGAAGAAAGGAGACTAAGATAAAAATAAGAAATTATGGTTTCCATTGAACCAAGGCCCAAAGGACTCCATCAAAATCTTATCAGCAACAAAGTGAAAAATAACAAGGAAAAAACCTCTATTCAACAAGGAGAAAGAAGGCTCTACCATATTTATCCAATGAGATTTGTCTAAACTACTAAGTTTAACTAAGACAATATGGCCCTAATGCATTTAACAATAAAAGATTTGCTTCCATGGTGAAATTCCAAAGAAAGAAGAGAAGAATAAAAAATATCTCAAACATGGTTCTCAATTGAAAAGGATACAAGGATATTAGTCACAAAAAAACTTTATCACCTCCCAAGGAGGAATATGAGCATGCACAATCAAAATCAACACTACGTTAAATTACTATACTAACCATGCCAATCTAGTTACATCATGTCATTCAATTGGTAAGACAATTGACTATCAGACATGAATAATGCTCAACATGATGAGTCATATATGTTGTACAAGATAAAATAACAATTGGATGGCATTAAAAAATTACCTTTTGAGTACACAATGGAGTTCCTCTCGAAAAATTAGGCAAGTTAATAAAATGGAATGCAATTTTGAGTTCATATGTAAAAGGTATGGCCTTTGGAAGTGAGTGTATGTTTTATAAGTCATAACCTGGTGCCAAAATTTACAAATCCAACACCACTTGTAGGAATCAAGATCTAGATGTATCACTCTAAAGAAAAGTGAATTTGAATAATTACAAACATTTCTCCTTTTCTTTAGTGGTTCAATTGAGCTTCTTGGTGGGTTATAAGGCTGAGAGAATATAAATACAAGTCATGGAAAAGTAGTACTTAGGATAAAAGAATTCAAATCATTAGAAAACATTAACAATCATCATGAGATGGATTCAAGTTGAATTCATATTTTTTATTTATGATTTTTCAAAGTATTTGTTCTTGTCTTCTCATTGTTGCTTATAAATAGTTAATAAGGTGAAGACTACACAACTAAGATAGGTTAGTTCAATATTTTTTCTTGCTGAAGAGGCAAGTCTTTGAAACTAAACATTGAAAATATCATTACAAGTATAAGAGCCCATGAGGTTTGTTTTCATTGTAATCCCAAGAAGGAAAAATATTTTAAACTATAGAACATATTGGAGATGAGGAAGAATGGCTTCAGTCTTACTAGAGTTTCACACATTGATTTTCTCAAAGGTATGTATTGTGTTATCTATGTTTTTTGTTATTGTGTTTATTTCATTTACTTGCATGTTTACTGTAACATCATGTAACAAAGGTTAGATTCATTAGTATAAATTTTTTTAAAAAAATAGAACAAATTGAAATGCTACCACAAACCTAATCATGTGTCCTTAGATTGATAAAGACTACGAGGAATGCAATTCAAACGATAAAACAAACATAATTTTTATATCTTTATGCAATTCACATGCCAAAAACGTGAGTACTTGGAGGTATGGATGCAGTTTCAAGCTTCTTGGTTGATACATATGATTAAATAGACAACATCTCCCCTTGCTAAATGGATGATTTGGGTTGATAGTTAATGGGTTTTATGTATGAGTGAATCTATAAAAGGGAAGCATTTCATTTTTTTGTCAAGACATTTTAAAAATAGAGGGGGGATATATTTATACCTTTTCTAAATGGAGGTGGACTATTGATCTTGGAACAACATGTATGGATGAGGATTTGTCCTCATCCTCACAAATATGGGAGGTGGAGTTTGTAAGAAGAGGGATGGAGTGTGTAAGAGGAAGAATTGATGAGGCATGGGATTATGACATACCTTATTGAAAAAGGGATTGCATAGGGATATGAAATGAATTAAGAATTCATTCATAGGATAATGTGAAAAAAATAAGATTTATTGATTTAGGAAAATAGGGATATTTTAAATTCCATATATTTTTCCATTAGAAGAAGATTAGCTAATCAATTGAGATTAATTAACTAATAGGAAGAAAATAAATAATTGAACATGGGGTTGAATAAGTAATGGATTGGATAGGGATGTTAGTATGAATAAAATATTGATTAGATGATCTCGGACAGTGTTAATGCATATTAGTAAGAGGAATAAGATAGACATGAAGTGTTTAATTTTAGATGTTTACTTTTTATCCCTCTTTGAAAGGGTATTGCAAGACATGATGGGTGTAATAATGAATTTTCAAAGAAAGAAGAATTCAAAAAAATTGGATGAAAGTTAGATGATGATAATGAAAGAATGTGATGGATGATACCCCCTTATGAGGATATGCAAGGATGAAGGACACATGGGTTCCTAAAAAAGAGAGGAAGAAGCTAGAATGGAAGAAATAATGGATGGGTGATGAAGAAAGAGGGGTTGTGATGAAAGATGGTGATTAACCCATGGGAGAGATTAAACCCACTTGAACTAATGCTTACATGTGTTTATTTATAGTGATGATGGATTGATTTACCCCACATAGGGTAGATTTGGGAAGGATACATCCTAAGATAAGATGCACACTTTGATATGTCTCAATTAGGCATATTTAGGAAAATATCATAAAAAGTTTTAGGATTGGATTTGGGAATGATAAATCCCAATGATAAGATACACACTTTGATTTTCCCCAAATAGCGTGAAAAATGTAAGATTTAATTGGATGGACAATTGATTGACTAATTTGGAAGCATAGATCAGGGATTTAACCTATCACATGAACTAAAGATGTGATGATCATGTTTTTGGATGGAAATAAGTTGATAGTTTGATGCAAACATATTTTTGGATGGTATAACAACTCTTCAAATGATGAATCAGCCAAAAAAAACCTAGCACACAAGAATGCCCCAAACTGATGAAATAATGATGTGATTAGACATGGATAAGTAGTTATAAGAAATGATGGAAAAATAATAAGAAAGGGAATTGAAATGGAAATAAGAATAATAATGAAAGAGCTGACCTCATAAACACCATGGGACTAAGCATTGCCTACATAGTCCAAATAGACCTTAGGATGATGTAGTTCTCCCAAAATATGTGATGAATATGACAAGAAATAATGAAGAATAAGAATGGGGATGATGGTGGCCGAGTTGACCTCATAAACTCCATGTGACTGGGCATTGCCTATATATTTCAAATAGACCATATACCAGTGTAGATCTCCTAAAAATGGAGGAATATGATGGGAAATGATGAAGAATGAGAATGGGATATTGGTGGCTAAGCTGACCTCAGAAACACTATATGACTGAGTGTTAGTGTAGCTACATAGTCTAAATAGACCTTAAGCCTATGTAGTTCTCCCAAAAAGGAGGAATTTGATGAGAAATGAGAAGATAAGTAGATAATGTTGTGATTTTGAAAAATATCAAAGATGGATGAGATGATTTGATTGGATTTTGCAAGGGGATATACAACCACTTTAGCATTCTTCCATATATACTTTTCTACTTTATTTTTGATATTCCACATGATAGTATGATCCATGATATAAAACACCATGATGACATGGTTGTAATGTGTATAAGGATTGACCCCTGATCTAATGGACAAATGACACAAAAACACCATTATATGGAAAAATTATGATGACATTTTTATCATATGTTGATGGATGGACTCAGGTATAAGCACATGATAGAAAGCACCATGATGATAATGTTGACATAATTGGACTGAGTTAAGGCACAATAGGAAAACTAAATAAGCAAGCAACAAAATAAAAACACACAAACTTGAAAATAATAGCAACATAAAGCATATTGTTGTTAATCAAGTAAAATCAATGTGTGAAGGCTTGATGATATTGATGGCTAGATGGTGCCCCCATGAAAATACTCGATTAATGTTGGAAGGATGATTTAACCTAAACAAGTCAGACATGGGAATGAAATATCTTAATATAAGCTACATGCTTTGATTTTTCCTAAACAGGGTGAAAGTTACGAGTTTGGATTGATGATTTGCCCTAAATAGGGTGGATGTGGGAATGAAATATCCCAAAAATTTAGAATGATTTGATTTGACCTAAGTAGGCTATATTTGGGAAGGGCACATCCCAATGATGGATGAAATGTTTTGATTAAGGATTTTGACCAGATTCAGGAAAAGAAAAAAAGTTTTAGAATTTATGGCTTTATATATATATAAAGAGATTTTTGGCCTTCTCTTTTTAATTTAGTATTTTTTTCATATGTTTTTATATTTTTGGATATTATGATGTTTTTGGATTTTTTTGGAAGAAGTATATACAAGTTCTATTAACAAAGGGAAAACCTATTCCAACAAATGGGATGAATGCGATAACTAATGGATGGAATTCAAGATTATGTTGAATGATAATGGATAATAAGGAATGGATTAGGGGTCTCCAAGAAGCATGTCACATGGGAACCAAGTCTCCAATCATCAAATTACCATTTAGATGATATGTCAGGATGTTTATGAAAATAGGCTAAAAAATCTTTCAGTTCCTTATCAAGGTCAAGATAGGAAGAAAAATGGGCATTATAGGATGGATAAATATGGTTATATGATGAGAATTTAAATGGGAAATATGGGATGGATTTCAATGTAGATGTGGGTACCCCTAATTTTAAAGGTACTTATAGACAATATATTATTTACATATGAAGCTAGAAACCTAGTTTTCATCATGGTACTTTCCCAAGACACCATAACCCTGATTTTCAACATTGTACAAATTATTTCTCTCTCTTTTGATTTTTGATTTTTGATTTTTGATTTGTTAGCATCTCAACTCATTGGATGATAATGAGATGCATAATGCTAACCCTATAATATTTCAATAACGCTTTCTAGAGATGCCATCGTGAACTTCATTGAATTATAGTTTGTTTTTATCTAAATTAATCATGATATCATCATAGCCCTTACAAAATAGGGTGCTACCAATAAAGGTGAAGTGAAAGTTATACTAGATGGAGAATAATTATTGATATATTGAAGGATTAATATGGATCTAGGTATCATGATGAGAATTGGGATTGAGAAAAAAACCTCACACTCCATGAGAATGAGAATATATATCGCTCAAATGCTTTGGAGACTTTGTATTGTACTAATGGTGTTTGTAATAAATGATGTAGATTTGTCCTATGACTGTAATGACATATGAGGGATATTTATTCTTTGATTTTCCTAATTTTTATTTTTATTTTGGTCCAATATCACCTCAAAGAGGTTTTCACTAAGGGACTTGAATGTGTAACTTTTTTTTTATTTTGACATTGACTATTCTAGAGTGCCTCAAACAAGGTTTTACTGGGGACTTGTCTTTTTAATTTCTAGGATTTTGACATTACTTTCCCCATATTACCTCAAATAACATATCATTAGGGGAGTTGATTTTGGATTTAGATTTGTTAGATTGTTTCATAGTGCTTAAAACAAGGTTTCAATAGGGGACACTAATTTTAGGTTTTGATGGAGTAATGCTTTATGTTCCTTGGGATGTATTAGTGAAACTTTATGCTCTTATCGCTATATTCCAATAATCAATTCTTACATTATTTAATTTTTGTGGAAGAAAACTGGCAATAAGTAATTTTATTGGTCCTAAATGAAAGGTGCAAAAGACTTAATTTCAAAATGCTGAAAAGGATATATGGCATTGATAAGAGGATGGGTGGCAGCATGGACTTTATAGGGACTGAGAACAATGGTTGTTTCAATGTTGGATGAGACTTCCTTAGAAATGTGGAAGTGTCAAAAACATATTTACATGGATTTTTAGATGGTTTAAATGCAATGTCATGAGAAAATTTATGTGCACATACATGGATGGGCTCAATAAGTCCTTATTCAATGAGGCGAAAGCCTTTCTAATTGTAGTTTATGATTTTGAAGATTCTACTTATGATAGGATATATGCTTCTCTAGAAGCAAGCCACAAGGTTGTCTTGATGTAACCATGTTTGATTGTTATTGATGATTTCTTCCTCTATAATAATGAACCCAAAAACTAACAAGACAAATAAAATTACCAATAGGCAAAGATTCTAAACAATAACTTGTATTGATTTATATTTAATGACTAAAATAATTACAACCCAAACCATGCTTAAATAAGCCTCAACTTAGAAATTAGAGTTGACATGCAAAAATTAAAAAAATCTAAAATCTAAAAAAAAATGTCAATTTTAAAAATCACTCGAACTATCCCAAAAATCTCCTAAAATATCCTAAAAACTATAATTAGACTATTGAATGAAATGCAACTGAAGTTGTTGTCCGGTTCTAAAAATATACAATTTATAAAAATAGAAAAAACTTGAAAAAATAATTAAATCGCAATTTCAGACCCTCAGATGATCATTTGAGCGTGTGAAAGAGCTCAAATGGAGCTATGGGTCAAAATTTATGGCCTCTATAAGGTTGGCCTATTTTTTTTGCATCATATAAGGAGGCCATATCTAATAAATGATGAATTGATGAACTGATAAGATGTTGATGCTAATGTTGGTTCTGATTTTGATGCCAATTTTCAATTTAGGCTAGGCATGTCTGCATGGAAGGTGCTTTGATGCTTTTTGTTTAAAAGTATTTATGTCACTTGAGGCATATGATGTTGGGTGATGGATGATTGTATATGTTAAGAGAGATGGGGTGGTAGACCAAGGATGGTGTTGGAAAAGATAGGTTCATCAAGGACTATTTGGAAAATATAAGTTGATCAAAGATAGGTTGACTAAAGAATGGTGGTTCATGAAGCAATGGTTCATCGAGGATTGGATCATAAAAGATGGGTGGGTTAATAATGGTTGGGATTGATCAAAGATGGGTGATTTGACATAAATATATTCAATGAATATGGACTGGTCAAGGATAGAGTGATTGTATTGACCTTTAATTGGAAGTGAAAATTTTTTACTGTGATTTGGAAAGGTATTTTGGCATATCCCTAATGGATGATTCTCAGACTTGGATGAACCTAGTTATTTCATAGATGAATATCCTTTAAGTAGTGATGACAATATATGATTATATATTTAGATTTGTTGTGGATCTAAGGATGAATGAGTGTTGGATAGTGGATTGGTTGAGGTTTATGATTCGGGTGAATTAGACGTTGGACTAGTGGTTGAAGAGCCACAAAGGAATGTTAGGTGTGATAGTTGTTAGCTAAGCTATAATATTTGATCTATCATATCTTTAGTTATGGATAGTGATGCTAGAGCTAGTTTAGGATTCTAAGAATCATTAGTATTTTGCCCAAATAGATTATGATATGTCATGACTCAAATTGCTTTAAGTTTGGATTGATTTGATGTTTGATGTTTGATGTGATGCTTGATTAAGATGTTTGATATGATTTGATTTTTGTTTTTTGATGTTTGATTAGGATTTACTTAATCTTATATTGATCTTGATGAGGAAAAATATGGACGATGTCAACCAACAAGTGTGGGAGATTGAATGAAAAGAAGAGGATAAGATGTGAATTTGGATGTGATTGATGTGGAATTGATGCAACTTGGTTAAAGTTAACCATGTTTATGGATGGTTGAATTAATTTGTTTATTTTGGTCAAAGTCAACCTAATGTTTGAATTTTGAATTTGAATTGATGCTTTGACTTTGGCTTGACCTTTGACTTTGATTAGTTGACCTTAAAAGGTGACTTATTTAAATTTGACTGTATGTTGACTTTAAATGTTGACTTTTATTGGACTTGATTTGACTTTGGACATTGATGTTTGACTTTGACATGGTCAAAATAGACCTAATTTAGGATAAGTGGCATAGTTATTAAAAAATAGTTGAACTTGGGTAAAATAAAAATTGTTTAGAGTGTATAAGGTTGAAAAAAAACATGGGTTTAGAAAACAATCAAATAAGAACATGCAATAAACAAGCCCTATGCTAGTAGTAATAGGTGTGAAACACAACTAATCAACCCACTATTCTACTTGCACAAAGTGGTGACTAGGTTGGTCTCCTAAGTCTCATTAGGTACATGGATGTGTTGATTAATATTTAATAAGGTTGTTTTCCTTGTACTTATAGTTGTTTATGACCTAATAGTCTTATGCTAGGCAAAATAAGCTAAACTAGCCGCATCCCTTATATACTTTGTAGTACGATGAGGCTCAATTTTATTAAAGAGGGAAATAATAGGCTTTTAAAGATGGTGTAGTATATTTATGGTCACTCCATCTATAGGATTTTAGTGGAATGTCATTGGAAATCATTCCTCAAGGGGTGTTGTCTAGGGCCTATGTATTGGAGCATGCAAGCCCCACACTTCACAATGCACTTAAAACATGCAAATATTTGGCCAATAATGATAACTTCTCCCTCAATTTGAATACCTTATTGGAACATGGGGTTGGTCCCTATGTTGGGGATCAAGTCCTAGTTGTTGGACCTTATGGACTCACGCTTGAAGAGAAAGGTCCAAGTTGTGAAACCAAAAATAAAAAAGGAAGTTCTACTATTTTTTATCCTCATCTTCACACAAAGGGAAAGAGGAGAGAATACATATCTTTCACTTCAATATGGGGAAGACAAATAATACACTTTTGATCACCCATGATCCAAAAAAGGGAAAGCACACATGCTTAAGCTATCACACATAAAAACATACACTCAGGAAAAATAATGAAATTTTTCTTATTAAGCACTGAATCTGAAAGTGTGATAATTCTTAAATCACCATAATGAAATGTTATAAATATTTATTTGATTGATTTTGACTTTATGGGTGATAACCTATAAGTAAATAGATTAATAGTCTTAGGTTTGATCTTTTACAATTGTGTAGGTCTCGTAATTGAATTGGTCAATGTTTTTCTATGATTTTGTCATTATGTAGGGAAATTATGTTGCTACATAGAGACATTCCACCATACTAAAAAAGCATAGAGAAATAGAAAATAGAAAGCACATTTTCAATGCTAATTTAGCAATTCCACTACTACTAACCATGTTTTTGATACTACCAATAATGTTTTATCTATTGTATAAAATTAAGAAATAGGAAATAGAAAAACACATTTTTGCCAATACCAATAGCGAATTCACTATTCACCTTAAAATTTCACCGTTGTATAGGAAGATACTTCCATTCACATTTTTAAAAAGTTGTGTTATTTAATACCTTCATTTTGCTACAAATGGGAGGTTAAATGGACACTCGAGTAAAAAGTATTGCCTCCAAAAGGTAGGCAATACAAATAAAAAATAATACATGGTGATTTCACCATTATTTATGGTGATTCACCACTTACTAGAGTGATTTCACCAACAAGCAAAGTGATTCCAACACTTATTAGAGAAATTATACTATTCTAAAAAAACACAAATAAATGAAAAATATGGACCACATTTTGGTTGATGTAGACCAAATTTATGCCAAAATGGACCATGTTTCTATTGTTTAGGCAATTCAACACCCATTTGGTGATTTATCGAATCCCATTGCAATTTGTCCATTCAAGAGATTTTGACACAAACTTTTACTATTTATAAACTTTTGTTTGTGATTCCTTCATTATGTAGAGTATTTCCACCAAGAGTCTAGGAAAATAAATTTGGAATATTTTCACAAGTGGGGAACTTTTTTAAGAATTTATACTAAATTTTAAGCTAAAAAATGGATTAAGGGATATTATTGTTGATTTTGGGTTTCGATCCCATCAGTTGTGCCATATGTAACATCATGAAACAAAGGTTAGATTCGTTGGTAAAATTTAAGAACTCAAATTGAAATGCTACCACTAACCTAAGCATGTATCCTTGGATTGAGCAAGACTAAGAAAAATGTAATTTAAAATACAAAACAAACATATTTTTTATACCTTCTTGTAATTATCTTACCAAATTCATGATGTGCTCAGATGTATGCATGTAGTTATAAGCTTCTTGGTGGATGTGTGTGATCAAATAGACATCATCTCTACTTACTAAATGATTGATTTGGATTGGCAAGTGATGGGTTGTTGTATGAGTGGCTATCCAAAAGGGCAACACTTTGTTTTTTTATCAAGACTTCCTTATAATGGGTGGTGGGAGCCTCTATTTATATCTTTTATGAATGAAATGTAGGAGTTTGAGTGTGTAAGAAGAGGGATGGTGTATGTAATAGGAATAATTGATGAGGCATGGGCTTATGACATGCCTTGTTGAAAACAATATTGCATAGGGATTTGGAATGAATTAAAAATTCATTTGTGGGATAATGTGAGGATAATAAGATTTATTGATTTATGGAAATGGAGATATTTCAAATTCCATGGATTTTCCCATTGAAAAAATATTAGCTAATTAATTGACATTAATTAACTAATAGGAAGTGATGTGAAGTTTATGAGAAAGGATATGATCATGGAAGAAATAATTCAATGATCCAACATAGATTGGAAGAAATAATTCAATGATGTGATTGTCTTGAAAGGGTCTGTGTTGGTGAAACTTAGATTGGAATATCCTCCTTGTTTTTACATCATATTGGTATCAAAGTGGGGTATCTTTTTTCGCTAAAAAATGTTTGCTAACATATTTCAACAATTGTGTTATATTTGTTTGTTTTCTGTTGTGGTATTTTTAATTTTTATTGGTAAAGTTTGGGGTTTTGAAAGGGCACCACTCTTTTACAATGGAAAGAAAGATAATACAATAAAATATCAATAAGTCTCCTCTACCAACTGAAAAAGGACTAATTATAGAATGTTATGAAGGTAGTGCAAGCCTGATGTAAATCAAGTTGAGTGTGGAGCCCTTTGGGGTTATCACATGACCTTATTGGTGTACTTTGGGGGCGTAGAGAGCTCCAAGAATGTGGGGAGTGAATTTTTCCTCCACTTCTCATGTAGTGAATGTTATCAAATGTTTATTTAATAATTTACATGTATACTTTCATGTTTGTTGGAACTGGGATTGATTTCCTTATTCTAGGGAATTAATTATTTATTTAATATTTCTGTAATGCATTAGGAGAAAATTATTAAATGATGTATTTAATAATTTTCATGATGAATTAGGATAATTTATTAAATGATGCATTTACTTATTTATATTATGCATTAAGGGGAGAAAAATTATTAAATGGTGCATTTAATAATTCCTTGATGCATTATGGAAGTGTGTTGGACTTCCACATGGGAAGTCATGGCATTTGGTGGAGAATGGCAGGTTCCTCTTGCAGGGGCCTTTTACTATGCATTGGAAGGTGAAAAATTGATGTGTCACCTTTTGGATAAGGCATCCTTAGATGAGGATGGTAAGTTTCTCCTTGGCAGGATGATTTCTACATCATTTGTTACTTATACAGGGTGTAGAGTGACCTATGAGAGGTGGTTCATATTTCTTATTTGTAGGTGTGAATTTTGGAAAGAGACTTATAAAGTGAAGGTGTTTTGTAAAGTACAGGTGTTCATTTACAAGGTGTGTTTTGGCATCTTATGAGATATAGTATTGTGCAGGTGTAGGTGAAAGTGTAGTGATTTGTGTAGCATTTTTTACAGGAGATTTTTCTATCTCTATGAGAGTTCATTGTAATCTTGTTTCAGATTAATGATTTATTTGAGGACTTTCTTGGTGGATGTAGCCTAAATTGGGTGAACCATGGTATATTTGTGTTATGTGTTATTGCTAGTTTTATTCCCTCCTTTTATGCTTTTATTAAACTATGGTTTGAAGAAATTATTTTCACATAACTAAATCTAATTTTCATACATTTAAAATATGGTTTTGTGATTTTATGATGGTTAATAAATTTGATTTACATTCACTTAATTCCTAACAACTAGTATCAAAGCTTTGGTGGTGTTTCAACTGAAGTGGTAAGTCATAAGAAAGGTTGTTAGCTTGAGTGGGAGCTATGGGAGAAGAAATCAGATTCATAGTGGAGAAATTTGATGGTAAGAATTTTGGTTTGTGCAAAATGTAGATGGAGTATTACTTATATCAAAAGGAACTTCAACTTTCCTTAGAGGGAAAAGGAGGACAACCTGTAAGTATCAGTGATGCAGATTGGACATTGTTTGATAGGAAGGCATTGAGAGCCATTTGGTTATACCTTGCATCTTTTGTTGCATTTAACATTGCAGATCAAAAAATCTACAAAGCATGTCATGGATAAACTTGGAAAGTTGTATGATAAACCCTTAGTTTCAAATAAAAAATTTATTGTGAAAAGATTGTTTAACAGAAAAATGTCTAAGAATGATTCTATTGCTAATCATTTAAATGATTTTAATACAATTGTAAGTATGCTCACTTTAGTTGGAATTATGTTTGATGATGAATTAAGGGCTTTGTTAATTTTATGTTGTTTTCAAGATAGTTGGGATAGTTTGGTTATGCCTGTGAGTAATGTAGTCCCTACCAAGGGAAGCTTGAATTTTGAGGATGTTGTAGTGTGATTCTTAGTGAGAAAATGTGAAGGAAAAGCACTGGTGAATCATCTTCAAATAATGCTTTGTCTATTGATACTAGAGGGAAGCAAAAGGATAAGAGTAAAGGCAATCATGGAAAGTCAAAAGGTAAATCTAAAGCTAAGATGATATGCTAGCATTGTGGGAAGAGTGGACATTCAAAGAAGGATTGTTGTTCACTTCGAGATAAGAAGGGAAATAAGGAGGAAACGAATGAAGTAAATGTGACATCAAGTAAAACTAGTTAGGATGCCTTAATTCTTTCTTTGGATAATTTTACTGAGTCTTGGATATTAGATTCAGGGGATTCTTGTCATGCCACCCCACATAGGCATTATTTATTTTATTATGTTGAAGAGAATCTAGGACATGTATATCTTAGTGATAATGAACCATGTGAGATAGTAGGGAAATGTTCTATTCAGTTGAAAATGTAGAATGGGAACTCGTGGCTACTTAGGGATGCCAAACATGTGCCTATGTTGAGATTGAATTTGGTTTCAGTGGGGCAATTAGGTAGTGAAGGATGTTTAGTTATGTTTACTATAGATTCTTGGAAAGTTACCAAAAGATCTCTTATGATTTTGAGAGGTAAGAAAGTTGATACTTTATAATTGACTAGTAGTGTTGATACTTGTGATTTAGTTACTACAGATGGAGATGAAACTATGTGGCACTATAGGCTCAGTTATATGAGGCATAAGGGCATGGAGATCTTAAAAGATAAGGTGCCTAGATTGAAAGATCTAGATCTAGACTTTTATGAGGATTGTGTCTATGGGAAATAGAAGTGGGTTAAGTTCTTAAAAGTTGGGCTCATAAAGAAAGAACACAAGTTAGAGTTGGTACATTCAAATATATGGGGACCATCTCAGGTATCTTCTATTAGTGGTTCCAATTAGTATGTCACTTTTGTTGATGATACAACTAGAAAAGTTTGGGTTTATTGTATTAAAAATAAATATGATGTATTTGACACTTTTAAGAAGTGGAAAGCCTTGGTTGAGAATGAAACAGGTCTCAAATTATAATGTCTTAGATTAGATAATGGAGGTGAGTATTGTAGTAATACTTTCTTTGATTATTGTTCTAATAATAGAATTTGTAGGCAAAGGATGGTTCCAAGAACTCCACAGCAAAATGGGGTGTCTATAAGGATGAATAGAATAATAATGGAATGTGCTAGGAGCGTGAGGTTACATGCAGGTTTGCCTCTATAGTTTTGGGCAAAAGTAGTTAGCATGGTAATATATTTGATTAATAGAGGACCTTATATGCCTTTAGATGGATGCATTCCTAAACAAGCTTGGCCTGGTAAGAATATTGATTTTTATTTTCTTATAGTATTTGGATGTGAGGCTTTTGCCCTCATCAAGAAAGAGAATATGACCAAGTTAGATGCTAAATTAGAGTAATGCACCTTTGTTGGATATGCTGAGGATGAATTGGGTTTCCTTTTATGGAGCATTAAATATAAAAAAATATTTTGGTCTAGAGATGTAGTCTTTAATGAAAAATTCATGTATAAGGATCAGTTACAGGAACAGGAACAAGAACAAGAACAAAAATAGTAAATGGTATTGGATGACATTACAGATGGAAAAGTATCTAATGAATTAGTTTTGGAATCTTATACACAAGGATCCTAAACCCCTATGGTACAAATATCTTCTAGGGTAAGAAAAGTACCCAAACATTTTTTTCCTTCTTTGAATTATTTGTTACTCGCTGACAATGGAGAACTAGAGTGTTATGAGGAAGCAATGCAAGTTGATGCTAGGTTAAAATGGGAACAAGCCATGGATGAAGAGCATAGATCTCTCATAGAGAACCAAACATGGGATTTGGTAAGGCTACCCAAGGGCAAGAGTGCATTGCCAAACAGGGGGATCTTCAAAATAAAAGAAAAGGATCAAGGGAGAAAAAGGTATAAGGCTAGGATGGTGGTCAAGGGGTTTACAAAAAAAACTAGGTATTGATTTTTATGAGATTTTCTCTCCTATTGTAAAAATGAATTCTATTAGGACTATTCTTGTTTTAGTGGTAGTTGAGGATTTGCACTTAGAATAGTTAGATGTGAAAACTGCTTTTCTTTATGGTCATTTGGATGAAGAGTTGTCATATAGTGGGTTTCCCTAATATTATTACCTCACTATAAGTTTTCAATCCCAAATTTTTACAATACATCATATTTTTTGAGATGTATTCTAATAATTAAAGTACAAAAGTAGGTGATTATAAAGGGAAGAATTATGGCAGTCTCTTAGGAAATATGCCACATTTGTTTGTTGAAAATTTGTCCTAGTATGACTTGACTTCTACAATATTGAATGTTTGTCTTAATTTTCTATATAGTTTTGAATGATAGATATGTTTCTACTGTACACATGACTTTTTTAATAATGTGTGGGATAATTCTATATCAAATTCTCATTTTTTAGGCTTAAAGGGCTAATGGAAACGTAAGTGGAGGTAGAGAAGAACAAAATAGTGCACCTTCATTTGGTTTCAGGTCATGAAATTTGGAATTGAGATGTAAGGAGATACTGGGTACTCAAAAATACCCTTATTTTTCTAATATTATCTATACATTGTCCTACACAAAGAGGTTTACATGTTTTTAGGGCTATAATGAATTGAGTGCTAGTGAGAGTTTTAGTTACAATATAAAGTCTTGGGCAGAGATTGAGGCCCTTAAATGGGTTATTTAAGGTCTAATATGATGTGAATATGTCTTTCATGGAGATATAATATATACATGTAGTTGAAATCAAATTTTTAGCCATTTGGGGAAAGATAAGCATAGTAGGATGAAATGGGCTTCAAGACACTTAAGGATTTTTAATTATCATTATAGCATCAGTTATAAATACTAATAAACAAGTGAAAGGTGTTAAAGAGTATATAAATATGTAACTAAAAATACTTGATCACTAAGGAGTATCACTTGTCACTCTCTAAGCCTAGAGAAGGGTAGTTTTGGATTAGAAGATTAAGGTGTCAAGCCAAGTTTTAAACTCCTACATCATTTGGGAGATGAAGCATTTTTAGAAGAGGAACACATGTACTTAGGGATCTCTTGGGATTATTCAATAAATCCATTCATATTTTTTACTGCTATAAACTTAGCATCTCTCTTTCCTATGCCCAACTCTCTTCTTCTCTCTAACTTTTCTATAAATTCAGCCATGTTGGGATATGTATGGATCCTCCACTTGGGTATGAAAAAACCTTGCCCATTTTCAAACCTTTAATCAATGAGAAAATTTTGGTTTTACCTCCTCCTTTGACTGATTTTAATGTGTGTTCATGACTAGTTGATCTTATTAAGTGATTATCTTAGCTTCCTTCACATCTTGTCCTTTTATAGCATTCATATTTAGTTTAAAAGCTTATTTATAGGTCTTATGAAGTGTCTAAGTCAATTCTAAAGGTTGAGTGAGTTGACTATTCATTAGTGTCATTTGATGACCTCTTGATTTGTCCTCCTAGCCCAAGCATCTTTCACTACATCCATAATGAAGTGCAGATGTATAGTGGCAAATTAAGAGTAGTGTTTGTTTCAGGTTAGTCTCATGGTTGATGTGCACATATAGCTAGTTGGTAGTGTTCAAACTATTTTGGTGCATCACTTCCATTAGAGTAGGTTTTTCTCCCTTTTCCTAGCAAGTTGATAAATTAGTGAATGAACCTAAGTGATAAATCAAGGGGAGTTATCTGTTTAACCTAGATATTCAATCCATCTAATGGTCACCCACACCTTAGGATTTTTTCCATGTTATCCCAAATTTGGAGGGCTTGAACAATTTTATAAGGGTGTAAATTTGGGCTATAACAATTTTGGCATACCTAGTGGGACTAAGGTCCAAAGTGATTGAAGGATTGTTGGTGTTTTACTTCTACATATCATCCTTTAGAGGCATTCAAAACATCAATTTCGACTCTAAACTCAATCAGTTGGTTCTAGCATCCTAGGTATTTATTCAAAGTAAGTTGTATATTCATTTCACTATATTGATGAGTTTGTTATGGCTAAGTTTGAAGTAAATTGAAATTTCATTCAAGTTGATGAGGCATATCAAGTCTATGGTACTCCTTATCATCCTCACCATGATCCTTATCATCCCTATCATGAACCATACTAGTAGTATGATGGTCCTTATCAGCCTCCCTATGATGCTTATCACCCTTATCATGACCTATATCAATCCTATAATAGTCCTTATTAAGACCATGATACCTCTAGTCAACATAGCCACATTTTAAATCAGTCTATTTCGAGTTTCAAGAAAAATATCTTGGGCTATGAAAGGTATATGATAGTTATTAACACACAAAAGGAGTATGGTAAAAATGTCCCTAGTCATCTCATTCATACTATGAGAGATTCATTGCAACTAATGAAGAGATAATAGACACCTATTGAGAGAGAAAATTAGCAAAGCCTATTGTGTTAGATGATGGATGTAAGTGGTCTAATTGAAAGCATAGAGCATAAGCTAAGAGTTCATGAAGGATAGTAGGTTCAATGCTATTAGCCCAATGTGTCTTCATAAATACCACCTCAACCCTCCTATGTGTCACCCATTCTTCCTAGAGAGACTATTTCAAGTGAGATTCTAAGTGTTCTAAGTATTTCAAACACCCCTCAAACCTTCCCATATTTGAAATCAATCTAAAGGAATATCCAAAAGAAGAAAGAGATGGTTGTTGAGAAGCTTATTGTTGAGAAACGAGACAAATCAGAATTAGAGATATTGATTGCCACTTGGAGGTAAGATAACGAAGCTATTTTGGCACAAAATTCTACTCATATTACTCAAGAATCCCCTAAAAAGTACTTCAAAATTCCAAGTTGGAATCAAGTGGTGAAATTATGGGGTAAGCAATGTGATACAAGCATAGATTGGGGAGTTAAAATCAAAGAATAATTAAACCTATTCAATCCCCTCCCATCCTTCCTCAACAGCCCTCTTGTATCCCATATCAGCCTTCATGTGCTTCTTGTCCTCATGAAGTCATTGGCCATCTTCAATAAGAGCTATTCTAAGAGAGTATATACAATCAAATTGTAGCTTTGGAAATGAAAACTATAGAGTTTGAATTAAGCTAATATTTAGAGAATAAAACCAAAGAAGACCTTGTGCCTATTCAAGCCACATTTTCCCCTCCTCCATAACCTAAAATTTTTCCATATCTGAGGTCTATCCAAGAAAGAATTAAAGACAAGAAAGAGGTCCTAGTTGAGATGATTAGAAATCAAGTTGCATCTATCAAGGAACCTCAAGAGGGCATTCAAGAGAAAAATGAAGTACTTGTTAAGAATAATGAAGCACTCATAACACATTTAAATTTTCTCTCCCTCCATGATTTCCTAGAAGAGCCTACCATGCCTCATACTTCATCTCAAACTCATGAAAATATTCATTGCCCTCCTACCATTTCCCTTCTTGAAGAGGAGCTTGTTTTATGGAGGATAGAAGAATAAGTTGTTGATGCAAGTGAGTTTCAAGGAGAGTGTGATGAAGATGATTCAATTGTGTATGAAGAATAAATATTCATTAGTACTCCACTTGGAGAAGAAAGATATAATTTAGTTTTCAAGGATGAAGTGAAAGGGAATATTGATGAAGGAGTACAAGATGATCAAGATGCTACAATAGAAGAAAAAGCTTCAAAGGATGTGTTTTAGGTTGTACCTCTTCAAGAGGGAGCTCAAGAGAATGTGGACTTGTGGTAGTAGTACCTAAACATATTTAATGAATTTGAGGTTCTTCAAGGGACTATACCTCCTATTGGACATATTAAATATGTTGTTGACGCTGCTCTCTTGTTTGAGAAACAATGTGGGGATCTTCAAGAGACCATTCAAGATTAAAAACCTCATTTCATGGAGTCTCTAGAAGCTAAGGGTGATGTTTCTTCTATAATTCTAGACATGGTCATGTTTGAGGTAAGTTCAAACATTAATAAGCATCATGATAAGGATATTGAATCACATGATGAGTTCATCTTCATAGGTGACTATTTACTATTGTTACTTCACTTGAAAGCATGCCAAGAGAGTTGGAAAGCAAGAAGCATGACCTATCAAGCACCATGTTCAAGACGCAGTTTGCCTTGTACCATTGTTTACCTTATGGAGTAAAATATCTTAGCAATTTCCCATTTTTTCCAAGAGGAACATGCTTAAAGGTCATATATATATATATATATATATATATATATATATATATATATATATATATATATATATATATATATATATATATATAAGTTGCTTATGTTATGTTTTGTTTTTCCTAAATACCTAGTTAGCACATGTGTGTGTCTTGTTTCCTTTATTTTATGTGTCGTCCTTATTTTATGTGTGTTTGAAGGTCAAGTCAATTTGTTTTTTCTTATTCAAGGTCTAATTAGGTCTGAGTTTTAGTACAAGTGACTCCATTTGCCAATGGAAGGACAAAGCTACTAGTCTAGTAAGTATTACAAGCATGCTACCCCTATGAATTGCTAATTTATCGACCATTTTTTACTCCCAATGTCAAAAAGTCAACCCATATAGCAATAAACTTGCTTGTCATGTCTTAATAACCTTGTTCATAACCTTGTCATGCATTATGAGGTCTTATTATAGTCTTTCTAAAGTCTTGTTAGCAAAAATTAATGTCAATTTGACAAGATTAAAGTAATACTTTGTCTTTATCTTCTATTATTCTAGTTATTCCATGGTGTAATTAAGCTTGGTAAAAAGGTTTCATAGGTTATTAGGTGTCTTTCAAAGGCATATTTCTCATTTAATCACCTTGCATAAACATGTCATACACATTTGGAGGAATTAAGGTTTATTTATAAATTTTAAGGCAAAGTTTTATGCAAAAGAAAGTGTTTTTGTTTAATTCCACATGTGAAAATGCTGACCAAGACAAAATATAGATAAAAACACCTTTGTACAATATTTTTAAGGAGTTTTCTAACTACCAATAATGTCAAATTTTTAGACTACATCAGTTTTGTAGGTTTAATCACTCTAGAAGAGTAGTCTTAAGTACTTGTACAAACTTGGGAGACACATTTATAGATTAAAATTATTCATAGGTGTTTTTTACACTTCTATAGGTCAAATTCATGTTTGGTTTTTTGGTAAAAGTCTCATGAATGCAAAACTTGCATTAGGACCTCCATCACTTTCTTTACAAACTCATAAAGGCAGTTTTCATATGCTCATTTCATACAACAAGAGGGGAGTGGGAATCCAATATTTTGATCAAATTTTAAGAGCCTTAGGGACTCTCAATAATTGGCATTGGTTTTTTTATTTATCTCTTTAGATTTATGAACAATCGCTAAGGAGTTAACATCCTCAAAAGATGTGCAAAACCCTAGTGGCTCCATTTTGGGCAATTTTTATTACATGAATGGACTTGTTGAAGAATTAATAGGATTATAAAGGGTCTGTATAGATATTCACAATCATCCCATGTTTGTTTCTAACTGGTTGGCATGTGTGAGCTTATATGGTCTTAAGAAGAGACTTCATGAGAAAATGTCATAATTTACATTTTATGGCTTTGGAGAATTTGATAGGTTCTAGTGTATTCAAGGTATGTTTGAATGTTTTGCACCATATTCCCATCTCATTCAATTTATTTCATATGATTAGTTATTCCGTACCAATCCTTCAAGTGGCACTCATATTTCTATGCTTTAAGATTGACTACAAAGTGGTTTATGAAAGTTCAATCCTACATTGCTAGAAGTGTATGAGGGTTTTGAAATTATTAAAAAGGTGATGAGAAAATGAATAAATGATCACATTATTATAGATATGAAGCCAATCATCATTTAAATCCTAAAACATGAAAATGTAGACATATAGGTTTGCAGATTTGTAAGTCTATTTTCGTGTGAAATACAATGAAATTGTGCACTTTAGTTTTATCTTGGAAACCTAAACCATGAAATTAATGTAAGGTTTAAACACTCAGAATATTTCAAGGTCAGTGGAGATGGTTTCTTGAAAATCAAGTTTAAGATACACAATAACCACCTACAGTCAGAATTGGCAAGCTTGAACAATTTGAGACTTAGAGTCAGCATAGAGAGCATTTGAGAATGTAAATATGTAATGAATGGAAAAAATTAGATCCATTTATCTAAAATCTAACCCCTCACAGTTCTCTCATGTAATGACCAATGCAATGACGAACTAAAGAACCTAAACAGGGTTGTTATAGGGATAACATGCATGGTCAAAAGGTGATAACATGTTTGTAGAGGGGTTGACTATAAAGGAGTCTTCAATGAGTTTTAAATGTGTATCAAAGTGGAAATGATATATTTGAATAAGGCCATGATTCAAATATTTATATTTAAAAGGCTCTCAACCAAATCACCACCTAAATCCAAGTCTAAACATATGTAATAAGTAAGGTATATGCTTGTGAGTATACAGGGTCTTGAAAGGTGGCATAGTTTTAAAAAGATGATAACCAATTATTAATACAATAAAAAATATCCATGAATGCTCAGTGATTTGTTTTAAAATCTTAGACCCCAAAGGAAACCAAACCCCCAAATGGCTACCTATAGGTTAGTCTGAGTAGTTCAAGTTGATTTCAATGGAATTAGAGTTTTAACTGAGAAAAAAAATGAATGAAATAATTGGAGATCAAAGGAAATGTGAAAGGAATTTCATAGAAGGATGATCAAACAAAATCCACTTGAACCCTATAGACACAATCAATTTGGTACCTACAGGTTTGCCTTATCAAGTGAGGGATCTTTGCTTATGTTTTAAAGAAAAAGTGGTTTGAAGGAAAGGAAGTCACATTAGAATTATTCTCTGATGTTATTATAACTTCTATATATCCTTCAAAATCAACAAAAATGACGCTAATGTTGATGGGATTGTTTAGGCCCATAGAGCCTAACACCAAACACATAGGGTTATATACACAATTGGTGAAATGTGGTTTGTTGAGGATAAGATGAAGATTTGAAGACATTGGGATGTTACAAAATGATTTTATAGATCCTAAATAGGCATCCATAGGCATAGGAAGATAAAAAATTTGACCATTTATGTCTATGAGACCTCCTCAAACCCTCTAAGTGCATGACTTCAAATCAACACCAAGATTCTATTACTTGGTATGAATCTGACCTAGTGTATGGGATCAAATGTTTTCATGGATGGTGAAGGTCCCCATACTTAATTTTTTGAAATTAGTTATTGGTTTGTGTCCTTTACATGTATGAACAAAGGTTAAGAATGCAAACCACTCTCCAATGGCATAGTTTAGATTCAAAGAGCACCTTCTCAAGATTAGATATATACAAAAAAGTTGCATAGGAACCTAAGTACCTAAGGGTAGTTTATGATACTTATGCACTTGAAATTTGTGGCATTGGTTTAGGAGTTGAGGACCCAGGGTTTATGAACAATCGTTAAGAACTCAAACCACTTTAAACCCTCCTAAAACCCTTATAATGACCCAATGAGAGAGAATGGCATCCAAAATGCATGAAATGACTTGAATTTATCTTTAAACCTCTTGAAAATCATTATAAAATATAAAGATGTCCTCATCATTATAGTTGTTTGTACCTGCACCTATACATATGCAATAAATTTTATACTTTTATGAGGTTTCGGGCTTAAAGCAAGGTTATTAAGAAGATGAATGAATATAAATCATTGATAGATATGCTTTGAGGTGAATTATAATTATTTAATTCTAAAATTTCATATAAGCCACTCTGAAAGTGTTCCTATAGGCTTGGATGTTGAAGGCAATATGAAAAAGGCTTGAGAAAGGCTAGTTTCTTAGACCATTTCATGGTTCTCATATCTACACAAGTTCTCAGAAACCCAAATATGACATGGAGTATGGTCATAGGATAGGGAAAGTGAGTCACACACTTTTTGGTGGTTTCAAATGTGTGGGAGAAGTCTAAAGTAAATTCTCAAATTCTAGGCTTAAAGGGGTAATGCAGACCTAATTGGAGGGAGAGAACAACAGAAAAAGTGCACTTCCACTTGGTTTAAAGTCATAAGTTTTGGTGTGAAACTGTAAGGGGATACAATGTACTCAAAATTACCTTTATTTTTTTAATATCATATGTAATTATCCCACACAAGGAGGTTTACATGTTTCTCAGGGCTACAAATAATTAAGTGTTAATGAGAGCTTTAGGTACAAGATGAAGTCTTGGAGAGAGATTTAAGCCTCCAAATGAGTTATTTCAGATCTGATATGATATGAAGGTGACTTTCATGGAGATAGAATACATTCATGTAGTTGAAATAAAATTTTGAGCCATTTGTACAAAGATAGGCATAGTAAGGACAAAGTAAGGATTTGTAATCATCATTGTAACATCCTTTATGAAGATTAATAAACAATTGAAAGGTGTCATAGAGCAAATCAATATGTAACTCAAAAGAATTGATCACTAAGGAGTACCACTTGTCACTTTCTAAGCCTAGAGAATGGTAGTTTTGGAGAAGAAGATCAAGGTGCCAAGCCATGTTTGAAACTCCTACGTCATTTGAGAGATGAAGTATTTTCAAAAGAGGAAAACATGTCCTCAAAGATATTTTGAGACTATTTGATAACTCCATTCTTATTTGTAACTCCTTTTAGACAATTGTCACCTCTCTCTCCTATGCCCTTCTCTCTTCTTCTCTCCATCTTCTTTGTAAATTAGCATTGATGGGATATGTATGGATCCTCCACTTGGGTATGGTAAAACCCTATCCATTTGTAAGCCTTTGATCAATAAGAAACTTATGTTTTTACGTCCTCCTTTGATTAGTTTCAATGTGAGTGCATGACTAGTTGATCTTGCCAAGTGATTAGCTTAGCTTCCTTGATATGTTGTCATTTTATAGCATTCATATTTAGTTTGAAAGCTTCTTTCTAGGTCTTGTGAAGTGTCTAAGTGAGGTGTGAAGGTTGAGTGAGTTGTTTATTCATTAGTGTCATTTTATGACCTCTTGATTAGTCCTCCTAGTCCAATCATCTTTCACTAATTCTATAACTAAGTGATGATTTAAATAGGTAGATTGGGAGTAGCATTTGTTTCAAGTTAATCTCATGGTTGATGTGCACATGTAGCTAGCCAGTAGGGGTCAAATTATTTTGTTGCATCACCTCCATTAGAGAAGGTTTCACTCTTTTTTCCTAGCAAGTTGATAGATTAGTGAATAAGCCTAAGTGATACATCAAGGGGAGATAGCCCTTTAATTTAAATATTTAATCCATCTAAAGGTTATCCACAACTTAGGATTGTCTGCATGTTATCTCAAATTTGGAAGGTCTTAACAATCTTTCAAGGTGCAAATTTGAGCTATAACAGGGAACACTCACTAATCAATTCTTGTTTGTAAATTCTTCTGAGAATAAAAGTTTTTTGATACTACCTATAAGTTACATGTTTATGAGGCCATAAATGAGTGAATTCCTCTAGGGGATGATATGTTTGTATTAGATAATCCTTCCAGTCAAAACATTTGTCTTTGGTGAAATTGAAGCTTGTAGAAATCTTGACAACCTGCCTTGGATCCTCTATAATTTAATTATCATGAGAATCGCCATTGTCAAAATAGAAGATATTTTGATCCTCTTCCATGGTTTTAGATTAAGGTAAAATCAGGTTTTGAAGGGACCTTGAAACCTTATAACAGAGGAAGAAAGATACATCAATAACGTCCAACAAAAAAAATAATCCTAAAACCTACTGCATAACAACAACAAAATCAGGTTTTACAGGGACCTGAAATTTCAAACCCAAACTAAACAAAAAAAGAACCCAGGTTTTACAGAGACCTGGAAAGTCAAGTAAGTTTTAAAACAAAGAACCAAATTTTAGAACCAGTTTTAACATCTAGCAGAAGGGACCAGAATAAAAAAAATATGAACAAAAAAGACCCTAGTCTTCTAATTCTAGGATCATCTTCACAGCCTCCTTGCCAATCGTAGCAGTATCTTATATGGATATTGCAGCTGAAGTAACAACATCTTGCAAGGTTTTCTTCCTCGAACTCTGTCTGGTCCTCTTACTTGGCCCCTCTAAGGATTTTATTTCCTCATTAGCTCATTTTCCAAGGTTAGTTGCAGCAACACATATGCTAAAGGGTACCTCTTCCATCTTCGTTCTACTTTCCTTGATGAGCCTTTTGAGATTATTCTCATAATCTTTAAGTTTGATAGGAAATCTCTCATTTGCATCTACAAATTATTGATTTTGGTCTGATCAAATTCCTGGTTATGTTTCATTATTTCCACTTTCTTCTTCAGCCCCATTATTTCCTTATACATCCACGAATCAACTTGGAGAGTAGCATCAGCTTTGAATTTGGTCGAATTCATGAAGGATAGTTTAGTGTCTCTCTACCAAGCTTCACAAATATCTTTTGTATTCTCCTATGGAGAGGAATCATCATTTTCAATCTGTTCCTCCCTTTCCATTGTTATCTTCTCTTTAGTTTTAACAACGTCCTCATGCTGGACATGATCATCCTTTTCTTGTTCTCTAATCTCCATAGCATGATTGGAAGCCTGAACCCTATGTTCCTTCTCTGTTATCAAAGCTGGATCATCAAGTAAAATATTTGTATCTTTTACACTTCCCCCCAACACAGTCTGATTACCCTCATGATCAAAATTATTTTGTTCTGCATTTTCCTCAGTAGTATCCCCTTCTTTTTCTTTCTCACTTTTATCTTTATTATCCTGATAACCTTCCATATTAGAACTGGATTCCCCAATATCTATCCCTTCCTCTTCCTCCAGAACCTCATTCTTAGAACTTTATGTACTTTCCCACTCAATTTCCTCTTCAGCAATTTGTTTTTTAAATCTGAAGGATTTTGGTTTAACTTTTTCTTTTCCCTTAACTTTTTTATTCTTCTTACACTATGAATCCTTATTTTTGTCAGAATAAGGAGTTGAAACTATGGCATTGTTTTTGCAGAAACCCTCTATGATAAGAATCAGTCCTTCATGTAAAATGGGGCGAGACTCCTTTCTATGAGCAAACAAACTTTCAAGCAGCAAAAAATGCAAATAGAAAGGGAAGGAAATTCTGTCTTTATGCCTAAAATGATTAAGAAAGACAAAATAAAATTTATGAACTCTTTTGCTCCTACCATCAAGGATAAAATACTCACAGATGCAGCATAACACGTCTCTCCAAATTTTTTTATCTGCTCCAAATCGAAGAAATCTCCATTCTTTTCTAATTACTTCTCCTCTGCATCCGTCTTTAGAAATTTTTTGTATGCCTCATTGGAAATACTAGTCTAGCTAGAGAATTTAATACCACCCGTTGGAAGCCCCGTGACCTCAGCTATGAAGTCCTCAGTGAGCTTCACAGTGACACCATGGAGAGTTACTCTATCATCAACCCAATTTTTGAAGAATGCCATAGTAATGTGGGGTTTAGAATCATGCAACCGCTCCATATAACTTACCACCTTCCCTTTTTGAAGAATCTTCCATACGTCCTGTCTAGCCTTCTAGTCTTCACAATTTTTTGGCTCTTGCTTCCGCGATTCACCCTTCATATTGCAAAACAAATAATATTCTAACAGCGCCCTAACACTGAAGGCAGAAAAATGGAACCAATTATTTTTTACATGAAATGGAAATTGCCTATATGCTGACACATGTGATAATCACATAACATTCTCATGAATGTACCTGTTCAGTGAAGGCACTCCGTCCACCATGAGGCCACTCCAATGAATCATTAAATTGCTAATCCAGGCAGATCTTTCCCTCTTTAGAATGAATGACATCATAATTAATAAGCGCTTTGAGATCAACATGTTTATTTAATGCATCATGCCATCTCACCTTATGCCCCGTTTGAATAGCATGATTAGCTATCCAGTCAGCAACCCCATTGGCTTCTTGATATGTATGGGATATGGTCACCTTTTCAATTTTTTGAATTAAAGCTTTAATTTCCATCACCTTAGCTTCAATAGACCATGAAATTGAGTTTTTATTATTTAAGATGTTTATAATATTCAGAGAATCACCTTCCAACCATAATTTGAAAAATCTCAACTCAACAGCTAGATTAATGGTGTAGAGGGCTGCAATAGCTTCAGCAATATGACTATTTGACTTACCCATAGAGATAGCAATAGCATCAATTACATTTCCCACATGATCTCTCAAGACTCCTCCACATCCCGCTCTTCCCGAATTCTCTTTAGCTGCTCTATCAAAGTTTCCTTTGATCCATCCGATAGGAGGGACATCCCATTTTACAATTGATCTTGGATTATCAATTTTCAAATTAGGCCTTTCAGATCGTAAGGGGTTATCAAATTAAAAGGTTTGATCAGGATCCCTCTGTGATTTAAAATTCTCCTTAATGGCTCTAATAATATTCTGACCAAGCACCCATCCTGGTAGTTCTTTACTTCTGAATGTTCTATTATTTTTTTCTTTCCATATACCCCACTATATATGAGGAAGTGTTAGTTTCCAAAAAAAATTAATATCAGGATTCTTAGAGGGACAACACCAGCTTTTAAAAGATAGATCCACACTTTTTTGATGTACCCATGTTATACCCCAGAAATTAAGGATCTCAGTCCAGACTTGCTGCGTGTAGGAGCAGTTCAAAAACATATGGTCTCTATCTTCAAATCTATTTTTGCATAAGATACACTTGTTAACCACATTTATTCCTCTTTTCTGCAAATTGTCAAGGGTCAGGATTTTATTTTGAAGCAAAGTCCAAAAGAAGATATTAATTTTGGGGATGAGCCCCTTCATCCAGGCGCGAGACCACAAAGGTTGATTACCATTTTCCTTTGAAATAAAAATAGTGGAGACTTTAAATTGTCCACTAGGATCATCATGCCAAATAATCTTATCCTCAAGATAGGGATAAAGAGAGACAGCATTGAGAGATAATTGGATATTATTGAAGCCTTGATTAACATCAATTAAATTCACCCAGGAATCATTCTGCCAATACTGACTAGCTAGTATACCATATCTCTGCTTACATCGATCAACTAAATCCTTATCTTGAAAATCTTTGATCAAAGGATAATCCTTTAACCAGACATCATCCCAAAATTTCACCTTAAGTCTATTACCAACTTTCCAAGAACATCCTTTTTCTAAAGTTTTTTTGGTCCCTTGAACAGCCCCCCATATGGAAGAGGGACGAATTACATCAGGGTAAGAAAAGAAATCAGAAAGGGATTTAGCATTGAAGAGGTACTTATGTTTCCATATAGTACTCCACTCTTTGTTTTCATGGTAAACTCTACATCCCAATTTGGCTAAAAGAGCTTTATTCATACTTCTGATTTTCCTTATTCCCAATCCCCCTTCCCTGAAAGGTTTGCAAATATTATCCCAAGCAATTAAAGGCATCCTCCTTTTTTCCTCAGTACCTGTCCATAGAAAATTTCTTTGAATTTTTTCAATAGACTCTGCATATTTATTAGGAATTCTGAAAAGACTTAATGCATAAATAGGTATGCTTTGAAGACAAGCTTTGAGAAGGGTTAACTTTCCTGCCTGGCTTAAAAGATTTCCTTTCCATCCCACAAGTTTCTTGCTGAACTTATTAATAAGATCCTCCCAGAAAGCATCAGGGACTTTCAGACCAAGAGGAAGACCCAAATAAGAAGAGGGGAGAGATCCTATAGAACATCCCAGGATGTTAGCAATTTTATTTTGCCTCTTCCATGGTTATACATAAATTGGTTTACTATTTTGGCTATGGGGAGGAGTTTGAGCGGGCGCTTTAAAAATTAAATTTGTTTGAAGATTCAAACTGCCATTGGAACCGCTCTCCCAAAATGCCACATAAATTGCAATTGGGCAAGTTGTCAATTCACACATTGTCACACGTTAACGGAGGAGAAGGCGATGGAAATACAATGATTTTTTAACAGAATGGTTAAGCTCAGCCTGGAAGCACTGATAAACAATTAAGTGTGCTACATTCATATAAACTATAAATTAATGACACCGGAGGCTTTATATTGATAAAAGTAGAGAGAATATTTGTCTACGGTTTAGGAGATGTTCAGTGGTTTTGTAGAGTGATTTCTTCAATGATTTTCATCATAAATTTGACAGTTGTTCCATCGCATTACTGCTCGTAAACTAGTTTCGTTGGCTTCTATATGACGATGCCCCCACCAAGTTACCCATCATCTGTGATCACTTTTAAACCATTTAAAGTATGATCTTTTTTAGTTTGGTATAATGGCCAAAATGAGGATATACTAGTTATAGATTGCTTCTTTAAATGTATGGAGTTGTGTAGGTTGATTATCATCAAATCATGCGTTGAATTGGAAGGCAAGTTTATAGAGTATCTGGAGGCAGCGCACAGAAAGGCAGTCATTCTCGTGGTGGAAAACAAGCCTGAACAATCAGAATGCCTCACATGGCAGTCATTTTAAAATTGCAGGTCCATGTTATGTTAATAATTCATAGATGCTTGGTACCGATTGCACGTTTCATTGCAGGATATGCCCATGAATGTTGTTAAAAATATTTTTTAATTAATAATCTATTCAATGGTAGAGGGCGTAAGTTTTGGAGTGTTATGGTGGGTTGTTTTTCTTGTCAACTTCTTATACCACCACTACGATATTGTTAGCGAGATTTTCTATTTAGGTTTAATCTGCTATCCTCTCACAGGGATATGAACTTACTCTCATTTGGGCGGCTTTCCCTTCACACTTTGCACAGACATTTTTTGATGTCATTGTGGTTGCGGTTGGTGTTGTGGAGGAAACCAATGGTATCGAAGAAGGTACATATCGTACATGTTTCACAGTCCTATAAAATTTATTTTTTGAGGAAAATAATTATTGTTGTATTAGATATTTTTGCTTTTGATATTGCTTGTAAATGATTTGAACAATATATTTTCATCTAATCTCTTGTAGATAGAATTTTATTTTAAATTATGTTACAAAATTTGATCAAGTCCGTTAAGCATTTTCATAATATCAAGTTAGAATTGGTTTAATATTTTTTTAATAATATAGAGGTTTTTCTATATCATCATTAAAATTCTGTTCACGTTACAATGATGGTTTATTAAAAACACCCTCCTTAATTTATTAATTATTTTTTATTTGACTCTTTTGACTCCTTGCCCGAAAGGAGGAGCAGTGACATAAGTCTTTTGAGATTGAATCATTTTTCCTCCAAAATATTTGTTGCTTTGATAAGAAAAATAATATTTTTATAATAATATTTTTCAGTCAAAAATATCTTTTCGATTTTAGATATTATATAATAGAACTAATAATTCATTGATTGTCTCATTTCTTCTAAGGTTAGCTTCCTTCCTTTTCCATTTCAGTTGATCAGATAAAAAGGTCTACATCAAAATTGATGTTTAAAGATATTAAATATTTCATTGATATTTAAGTTGGGAAACTTTGTTTCTCAGAACAAGTAATGTATATTAATCTTTTTAATACATATTTTCATTTCAATAAGTAAAACATAAGATAGAATATTGTCTTTTACTTATTGCTAACTAGAGTTTTTTTGGATAAATTTGTTATTAAGAAGAAATAGGCTTTTATAAAATCAAATGATGGTTAAATTATCATCGATATTTATTGGAGACATGAGGCAACTTCCACTTATAAATGACATTTTAATGGATGCAAATAGGTAATTTTTGGCCACATGTTATGGGGAATATTTGACACAATTTTTAATCTAGAAATATATTTTTGTGAACAAAGATGAACAAAAAAGCAACTTCTATTTATAAAATTATTAATTAACATTAGAAATGTGAACTCAACAAAGGAATACTAAAATGTGCTCATGTCAAAAACAACATCATTCATGCTTTCAGAAGAAAAATAAGATTTTACAAGCTTTACACATTTGTATGCAACTAACATATTGTTAATAATTCATAATAACCAAATGTTGAAATCATTAAACATGCCAATAACTTTATGTAGATTTGAACAAAGCATACAAATATATACACCTAACCATAATGACGTTTACTTTGATTTAGTTGTACTTTTATGTAAAATTATATTAACATCCAATCGATGGGTGAAAGCAAGATTAATTAATGGAGATATTAGAAAAATTATTCATATTAACCACACATAAATCACAAGGAATGACACTCATTAAAAGAACAATTGATATTGAAAACATTGATCACCAATTATTTTTGTTTAATATGTTAATCCCATTTACTGCATTTTACAATCCATTTTATAACTTTTACACTCTCAACATTAATTCCAATGTGTGTGTGTGTGTGTGTGTACACACACACACACACAATGTCTATAATTTATAATCAATACTACAATCAATTGTAAAAGTTCATATAAAATTAAATGATAAGTATTTAAACATATATAATATTATTCTAGTATTCCTTACACCTTTGAAACAACTACTATATCTTATCATTCATAATCTAAACCAAATTATTGCATAGAAAAGTCTTAAAACAATATGATAATATTAAATTATGGGTTAATATTCTCATCATATCAATTATTACATAGAAAAGTCTTAAAACAATATGATGTTTTTAAATTATGGGTTAGTGTTCTCATCATAATATGAAGCTATAGTTTTTTTTAAATAAAAATATTAAGAGTTGAAGAGAAATATAAATAAAAGGTTAGAGAACAACTCTAAAGTTTGTAAAGAGTTTTTGCACCTAAAAATCTAAGTATATATCTTTTATTATAATTATAAATATATATTAAAATATTAATATTTATATTTGATTATAATAAAAATAATATTTTATTATATATTATATTATTAATAATATATAATATTATAAATAATAGTATATATATATGTATGTAAGTAATATATGTATGTATATATAATGTCAATTTTTTTGTTTTTTTGAATCTAAGTTTGGTGTATGATATAGATATTTTGGTGTACGATACTACTTGAAATATTTTATCATTGTTCTTTATCATCGCTGTCTAGTGCACCTTAAAATCTTTCATCACTTGAATGTTATGTATGGCTTTGACTTTGACACCTATTTCACCATTGCTCAAATTCATCGTGAAATAGAAGGTCTCTTCCCTGCACAACATATTGCAGTACCATATAAAGAAACATGCAGCCTTATTTTCTAACATCGCCTCTACCAATAATATAATTTTTTTTTAACCCTTCATAAACAAAAGTTAAGATGACATCTATAGTCATACAAATTTACACTTCCCCACTTTACAAAACCCTAATTTATGAAACAAAATAGTACATCCCTTTCAATATAAATTACAATTTATAATATTTAGGACGATAAAAGATATCTGTAAGTTTAAGACCTACATCGCACAACCTTATTAGAGGCTTGTGTTCTCAAATAACATTCATACACCTTGCCCATGACAACCCCCTGCTACTTTCTCAAAACATCTACATGAAACATTTGAAATGCAATTTTTTTCATAGATCACACCAAATTTATAAACAAATTCAAGAATAAGGTTCTCACATTGCGAAGTTATTAATTAATTTAACTTTTTTGTTGTACACACATTGTGTATTGAACATTGTAGAAGGGGTCATACATGCATAATTACACATATGTGGCATGTATAATACTATTGTCTTCTTTAAAAATATTGAATGTCAAGTCTTATTTTATGATAACAAGTATATGAATTCTTCATGACACTAATCAACATATAATGTGACATGTAACATCTATCAATGCAATATATATCATGAACAAACTGAAGCTACAAGATAGGTTCTAGGACTTCAATGTCTTATCCCCACATTAATAGTATTGTAGTGTTGATTTAAGCTACACATCAAATGTGTAGCCATATAAAAATGAAATAAACTCTCATGACATTCTCATCAATCCTTAACATTAAAAAATGGTCATTCAAAGATGTCACCACCTTACAAGCTACAAACCCTTTTCCAATGGGTGATGGTCATGTAAACCTAAATGCTACCTTGAATCTAGGTCTAATGTTCGTTATGGGCCCCTTGATGTATGATTTCATCATAAATATCTTATCATTGACTCTCATCATCATTGCTCATATCACATTGAAATATTTCATCACTTCACCATTGATCAAGCTCACCATAAAATAAAATGACTCCTACTCACACAACTCATTTACATGTCGTATGAATAAGTGCATAGTTGTTTTACACTCTTTCAATTTTAAAAATCTTGTTTTAAAAATATTGTTACAAACTGCATCATCCACAAAATCTAAAATAGAATCAATGATCATAAATTTTAATTGAAATAAAACAATTAATTTACATTCTTTCCATTTTAAAAAATCCTACATTAATGAAATTAAATATTTTAAGCCATCCCTTCTGGTGTAATAAATCAATACACACCACCATCGCCAGCATCTTCATCTTTAATAAAAAATTATCGTATGTGCCTAAAATTAATTTGTTATTAACATTCCATTAAAAAGGTTAAAAATGTAATACATTTATAGCTTGCATATAGACGCAACCAAGTGGTAAAAAATGTAGTCTATTAACATTATATTTCAATTTCACATTGCTTGTGGGGCACTGCTACGATATATGATGCCCTGTAGCATTTAAAATTTATTATAATTATTTAATTATCTTGTCATTAAGGATCAGATTATTCATAATCACTTTGTCTTCAAGTCATAATATTAACAATGCAATATTAGTCACTTTAAGAAATAGACCTATGCATTTTTTAATTAGTTAGTCATTTTTTCAACCTACTAGAGTTATAAATTTTACAGTCTATAATATTATATAATAATAATATAATAGTAAAGTGAATATATGTAAAGTGAAATAATGTAAATTGTTAGTCGTATCACATTCAAAATTTATGATTGGTAATTCTATCTCACATTTTCTTCACAAAATATTATGAAATAAAAATTTAATATTTTTAATGAAATTGACAATAAAAAATGAAGTTGTGTGTTTCTACATATGATGTGACATTATGTTATACAAAGAGAAAATGTTTTGTTTTATGATGAATTTGAGCAATGGCGAATTAGTGAGGAAGTGCAAACCCATATTGAAAATATAAATAGTAAAATATATCAAGGTGAGTTAGGTGGTGATGGTAAGGGGCAATGACCAAGTATTTTAATATAAAATAAAATAATATATAATAATATAATAGTAAAGTGAGTATTTATAAATTGAAATACTATAAATTGTTAGTCATATCACACTCAAAATTCACATGACCGCTAATTCCATCTCACATTTCCTTCGCAAAGCATTAAGAAATTAAAAAAAACTAGTATTTTTTGTGAATTTGATAATGAAAAATGAGGTTTTGTGTTTCTACATATGGTATGGCATTGTGCTATGCAAAGAGGTGACATTTTGTTTTACAATGAACTTGAGCAATAGTGAATTAGCGGGGAAGGGTAAACCTATATAAAAAATGTAAATAGTGAAAGATATCAAGGTGAACTAAGTGGTGATGGCGAAAAACAATGAAAAATATTTCAATGAGACTCAAAGGAACCCATAAAAATATATATACAAAGTTTATTACTAATATATTAATAATAAATATAATTTATAGCATATAAATACATATTGTGTATAACTTACGTAAATTTTTAATATGATGTCTCCCTCATAAACTTTAGCATTGTATAAAATCAAAGAATTTAATAAAAATAATTTACTATATACTTTCACTATACAAAAAACCAAACTAGTACATCCCTTACATTGTATAAATAGAAATATATTTATAATATTACTATATATAATAACTAATAATTTAATAGAATATAAATTATATTAATATATTAATTTATATTTATAATATTATTATATTTTATGATTAATAATATAATATAATCATATTTACTAATGTTACAATACAATATAATATTGTTTCATATATTATATTATTCTATACATTATAAAATTATTATATATATTTTTTAGAGTTATATATAATAATTATATATTAATATAACTTTAACACACACACCCATTTCAAAAACTCAATATTTTGTCCTCACATCAATAACATTATAGTGACGTTTAGATCAACACATCATATATGGAGCCTACCATAATTAAATCAACACTCGTGATGTTCTCATCAATATTTGACAGTAGAAACTGACCAATCAAATATATCAACAACTTGTATGTTACGGACCTTTATGCAATGAGTGCATGTCATGTAAATCTACTAGCTACCATGAATCAAGTTCTAGTGCATGATATAGACCCTTTGTTGTATCCCCTGAAATGTCCAATCATTGATGCTCGCCATCACCACTCAACTCACATTATTATATTTCACTATTTACATGTTATTAACATCTAAAACAATTATATTACGATTAATAATTTACAAAAACACCAAACTCAAACCCTTAGAAGAAAAGATAAGGTAATAAAGAACATACACATTATGAAATATTTCAACATGTATTGAATGATAACACTAAGTGAAATAACAAAATATTTAATGTTTGTAAAATTTAAAAAAGACATTGAAATCTCATAATCTATTTTGTTACTTCCATTTATAAATATTATCAATATATTTTTACATTTAAAAAAATAAAAATAAAATTCTCTTCCTAACATTTCTTACACCATCAAAAACAAGCACAAATTTAATGGCTCTGATCATGACAAATACCATACTCTTTTATATGATTTTATAATGATAAATGGACTAATGGATTTCAAATAAATGCCAGCCTAGATACAAAATCAATTAAATTTTGTTACTGTGCACGTCGTCATCCTTTAGAGTTAGCTTAATAAAGATAATTCAGATATTTTGGCACTTTGGCCAAGAAATAGATAAAAATAAAGGTTAAAGGGTCTGGTCTTGTCAATTTAGAAGATATTTTCCGCCAAAAATTTAACTCCTTCAAGGACAATGTTGGCTATACACACTCCCACGCCACCAATGGGGGGTAAAGTCGAGAAATGTATTAAATTTCCCTGCCGTGCGTCCCCAACCAACCGAATTTGTCTCCCTCAGGACATTCAATGCTCTAGTGGAGATAAAATCATAAATATAAATCTTGTTTCAAAAAAGGGAGGAGGAAAGATTTTTTTTGAGAAGGTGAAGTGTTTGTTGGATAAAACGAAAGAGAAAGCGTCATTGCGAGATCAATTACCATCTACGTGGATCCTTTAAAGCAAGCATCTGCACATCCATGTTGGAATTTATTAATATTTCAGTGAATTCTTATGTTCTGGATCCTGCAAACAAATAAATGTTAATCTTTCCTTTGGATTTTGTATCATAGGTTACATGGCTGGTAATAAGGATAGGTTTAATTTTATGTTTTGGATTTTAGTTGAATAATTAATTTGTTTTTAATATTTATTATTATTTTATATAAATTTCGTGATTTATAGGAAGTGTGGACTTCACTAAATTATGAATGCTGATTAAGTTTAAGTGTAAACGCTACAAACTATTGATAAAATTCTACTTACATGATTTTTTCATAACATTATTAAAATTTTCATAACTTTTATTTGAGTGGAAGTCCTGGCCTCTTGCTTGACAATTGATCGTATGTTGATAAAAGAGTGGATTACTTATATTTGTCATGCAGTAAGCCAACATTCCCCTCTTATATACGTTTTAGATAGCTGATGTGCGTTGGTTTTAAATTTTGGGTTTGTTTGTTTGTTTTAAGTTAAACAAAATGAATTGATTATCTTCATTTTTAGACTTGGCAGTTCTCTCCTCAATCCTAAACATAGAAATACTGAAACAATTAAGTGCGCCTGAAATGTTGCAAGCTACATTCATATGAACTGTAATTTAGTATTTTATCATTAGTAGTCTAGAACCAAATTATTGCATAAAATAGTTTTAAAACAATATAATTTATTTTAATTATGGATTAGTGTTCTTATCAATATATGAAGCTAAGCTATTTTATAAATATAAATGTGAAGAGTTGAGCAGAAATATAAATAAAAAGTTAGTGAGCAGCTCTAAAGTTTGTAAAGAGTTTCTTCTACTACTAAAAATTGCCTGGAAGAAAATCTGAGTTAATACTGTTATTTACACAGTTTTGGTCATCGTATAGTGGGTGATTATGTTTTGGAAGAGGCCATGCTTATGATTACTTTTTCGTCTCTAGTTTCATTTTTCATATTTTACATTAGATGATCATGAGCTCTTAGACTTGCATTTTGATAACATAAGGTGGCTCATTTGATCCATAAATTATTCTTCATTAAACATTGTCTTGTTATGTATTGATAAGAAACTATTATAATTTTATATTGCAATGGTATCTAGTTCATTAGATATTTTATGTTCTCGATATTTTTGGGATATAAGGAATTAAAATTTGTTATTTTAAATTAATGGTTTTTGAATAGGTATAAATTTAATCAGTATTCATGAATTGATTGATTTTAATTAAATAATTAATCAAATTTGTAGCATTTAATATAAATTTATATAGTTAATTAAGAATATAAACCTCATCATTTTATGAATATTAATTAAGATCAATTTTCAAATAAAAACTATTGTTGATAGATTGAATGACCAAAATCTTAACAGCATTTATGTTTATCATGATTACTTTTCTTAGAAATATGGTGTCTCATCTTTTGGTCATCAATTATGATTACCTTTCTTAGAAGTATGGTGTCTCATCTTTTGATCATCAATTATTTTTGTGGAATAAACAGAGCAGGAAAAAAACAAGAAAAATAAATACAGATTTCAGCAGGTTGCTACAGCAATGCTAAAAAACAAGAATTTTATTGATTTTCTTGAATTTCTTGATCTTTTTTTTCTTGTCCATACAAAGCTGCTGTCCAAGGCGTCTATAAATAGAATGTGAAAGCAAAAATATTTGAAAATAAATTGATTGTTTAACTAATCTAAAACTAACTTCAACTGCTACTGCATGCACGCTGAGCAAGGAGTAAGACTGCTTGTTTAACTGTTTGAACTAACTGATCTCTAACTGTTTGTTAACTTCTGTGCATGCAGGAGGGAGGTGGAACAGGTAGTTACACTGAAGTGGAGAAATGATCTCTTGTTCATCTTCAGTTTCTAACACTCCCCCTTAATTTCTACCACTAACAACTTCAGCATTTACAATGCCTAAATTTTGCCTTAGATAATCAAAGGTCTCCTTTGCTAATGCCTTTGTGAATATATCTGCCAATTGATCTTCAGATCTACAGAATTCCAGATGGATTTCTCCATTGTTCACTAACTCTCTGATAAAGTGAAATCTTGTATCAATGTGCTTGCTCCTCTTGTGAAAAACATGATTTTTTGATAATGCAATTGCTGATTTGTTGTCACAAAAGATTGGTGTTGACTCCTATGCTTGTAATAAATCTGTCAATATTCTCCTCATCCAAGTTGCTTGACATGCTGCTGATGTGGCTGCTACATACTCTGTTTCAGCTGATGAAAGTGTCACTATAGGTTGCTTTTTGGATGCCCATGTGACCACCCCTGTTCCTAAAAGAAAGGCATGTCCAGAAGTATTCTTCATGTCATCAATGCTACCTACAAAATCACTATCAGTATAACCAATTAAACTAAAATTGTTAGTTGTGGAGTATAAAATTCCATATTCTGTAGTTCCTACCACATATCTCAATATCTTTTTTCCAACTTGCCAATGTGAGTCTTTTGGTGACTCCATGAATCTTGAGATTAAACTGACCCTCTACATGATATCTGGTCTTGTAGCTGTAAGATACATCAAACTGTCGACTAGTCTTTTGAATGTTGTAGAATAAACATTAGACCCTTGGTCTTCTTTGCTAAGTTTGGTCCCTGTAGCAACTGGTGTAGGTGTTGGTTTACAATTCAGCATCTTAAATCTCCTTAACACATCCTTTGCATATTTAGTTTGAAAAATAAAAATTCCCTTCTCTGATTGTACAACTTCTATGCCCAAAAAGTACTTCATTAATCCCAAATCTGTCATTTCAAATTCTTTCTTCATTGCTGATTTAAATGTGTCTACAAACAAATTTCCAGTGAAAATCAAATCATCAACATATAAACACACAATCAAAATCTGACCTTTTTTATTGATTTTTGTGTACAGTGTAGGCTCACTATTGCTTCTGCTGAATCCATTGTTTGTCATATATGAATCAATCCTGCTATACCATGCTCTTGGTGCTTGCTTGAGACCATAAAGGGTCTTCTTCAATCTGTAGACTTTTTCTTTATGTCCTTGCACTTCATAACCTGGTGGCTATTTCACATACACTTTTTCTAGTAAACCATTCAAGAAAGCTAATTTGACATCCATTTGATATACATACCAATTATTTTGAGCAGTTATTGATAAAACCATTCTAAAAGTATCCAGTCTAGTAACTGGAGCAAATGTTTCATTATAGTCAATTCCATGTTCTTGTGCAAAACCTTTTGCTACTAACCATGCCTTGTGCTTTTCAACATTTCCATCTGCATCAAATTTAGTCTTATAAACCCATTTGACTCCTATACAATCCTTACCTTCAGGTAGATTAGTTAGATCTCATGTTTGATTTCTTTCAATGGCATTCATCTCTTCATCCGTTGCTTTTATCCAATGTTCCTCATTAACTGCTTCTTCATAATACATAGGATCATGAGTGAAAAGAGCAAAATTTGAACACAAATCTAACTTTTCTTCTTTTTGATTATAAATCTCATTCAAGTTTCTCATTTTCTTACCTTTAAATCTTGATCTTAAAGTAGCAAGAGTTGGATCTGATTCATCACTTACTTGTGAATTTAGAGTAGGATGACATGCATGACCAGATAGTTCACCTTGTGCTAAGCTCCTAAGTGTTCTTATTGGAGTGCTTGTTCTTGCTTATGGAGAGGATTGATCTCTTTGAAAATTTTGTTCTTCAGATTCTTCTTCATTCTATGGAATTGGTGCTCCAATTGTGATGGTGCTACCATCCCATGCTTCTTCTTCCTTAAATTCAACATCTCTGTTAATAATCACTTGCTTTGAAATGGGGTTATACAGCTTATAAGACTTTGATTCTTCACTATAGCCAATAAAAATGCATTTCTCACCTCTATCATCAAGTTTTCTTCTCAACTTAGATGGTATAAGAGAATATACAACACAACCAAAATTTTTGAAATGATGTACACTATGTTTCTTACCACTCCACGCTTCTTGTGGAATTTGATCTCTGACACTCTTTGTTGGGCTTCTATTCAGAATATATACTGCACATGCTACTGCTTCTGCCCAATATTCATTTGACAAGTGTTTGGCCTTCAACATGCTTCTAGCCATCTCCATGATTGTTCTATTCTTTCTTTCTACTACACCATTCTATTGTGGTGTGTACCTTGTAGTCAGTTGCCTTTTAATGCCATGATATCTACAAAAATGTTGAAACTCATTAGACATATATTCACCTCCTCTATCTGATCTAAGTACCTTGATGTAATGGCCACTCTGCTTTTCAACCATAGCCTTGAATTCTTTAAACTTTCCAAAGGCTTCAGACTTATTTTTGAGAAAATATATCCACGTCTTTTTTCTAAAGTCATCAATGAAGGTTAAAAAATAAGTACTACCTCCAAATGATGGAGTTTGCATTGGTCCACATAAATCACTATGGACTAGCTCCAATATTACCTTTGCTCTATATGAGGCTCCTACTGGAAAGCTCTCTCTATGCTGTTTTGCCAGAATGCAACTTTCACATGAACTTCTTGGTTGTTCTATTGGTGGTAACCCCTTCACCATATTTTTCTTTTGTAACAAATTCAAACCTCCAAAATGTAAATGTCCATACCTTAAGTGCCATAGCCATGATTGATCTAGATGCATGGTTTTGAAGTGGGCTTCCTCTTCTCCTTGGATGCACTGAATTTGAAGAGGGAACATCCGATTCTTGGTCATCTCCACTTTTCCTATCAACCTGTCACTTGGAAACTTGTCTAGTATTGTGCAAACATTATCCATAAAAGATACTCTGTAACCTTTCTGTACTAACTGTCCAATACTCATAAGATTATGCTTTAGTCCAGGTACAAAATAAACATCAGGTATAAACCTTCTTTCACCATTTTTTGCCAAAACATTTATTACTCATTTACCCATTACATCCACTTTGTTATCATTTTCTAATTTAACTTCAGATTTTACATAATCATCGAGACTAGCAAAAAATTCTTTATTCCCTATCATATGATTACTGCATCCACTATCTAAGAACCAAATATCTCTAGCTTTTTCTTGAGTAACATAACAAGTGAGAAATAAGCTTCCAAGATTAGAACTAGGTTCACCTAGATTAGAACTAGATTCCCTTGTGTAATTAGCATTCTGCTTGTCCACATATCCTTGTTTCCTTCTGCAGTCACTTGCATAATGTCCATATTTTTTGCAATAATAATATTGAATATTAGATTTATCAAACCTCTGTGAACTTTGCTGGAAGTGATTGTTGCCACGTCCTCTATTGCTATAGTTTTGATTACTATTTTCACCTTGATCTGGATTCTTCCTTCCAGTTCTGCCTCTGCCTCTTCCTCTGAAGTTTGACCTTCCTCTTCCTCTTCCTCTACCAAATGATACCTATGACTTGAAAGCATTCTTAAGAGAAGTATTATTATTCCTATTCATTCTAGATTCATGTGTTAACAAAGAACCCATTAATTCATCTACTAATAACTGTTCCAAATCCTTGGTTTCCTCAATAGCTACAACTATTACATCAAATTTACTGGGTAAACTCTTGAGTATTTTTTCTATGATCTTCTGATCCATGATTGTTTCTCCATTAGATCTAATTTGATTCACAATATTCAGTACTTGACCCATAAACTGGTCTATTGAATCTAAATCATTCATCTGCAAATTTTCAAAACTTCACCTAAGAGATTGCAATTTAGCGATTTTTACCTTTGTATTACCTTTATAGGTAGTCTCCAAGATTTTCTATGCCAATCTGGATCTCGTTGCTACTACAACTCTGAAAAAAATAGATTCATCCAATCCCTGTTGGATTAGAAATAAAGCTTTTGCATCTTTTTTTTTGTTCTCTTTAAGCTCATCCTTTTGTGCTCAAGTTAATGCCAGATGGGCAGCCTCATCCTGCGGTTCTACAAAACCATTCTCTACCAAATCCCAAACTTCTTGTGAGCAAAACAAAGTTCTCATTTTAATTGCCCAAAAATCATAATTTTTACCATTAAAAATGGGAATTTGAGGCTGAGAAATACTGTTATTCATTGCCATGTCTCATGCTAAAAGACGATAATGAACTGCGGCTGCAAAGAGGGTTGAAGTGCACTTCTTCACTGTGCTTCTTCTTCGAGTGATCAAAAAGCTTTTGTGTGTTTTTTTAATTTATTTGCCCGCTTTGTGAATTGTGATGGCTCTCAAAAAAATCTTGCGCGATGGCTGTGGCAGCGTCGAGATCTGAAATCCCAGCCTATGGCATCCCCTGTTTCAACAGAGTGGCGCAAGCAAGAAAAAGTTTTTTTAAAAAAAAATTACCACGATTTATACTCACTAAACCAGGGATTCAAACGTAGATCTGAGGCTTGCCTTAAGAGCCTCAATTTTTTAATGGGTGCGCTGACAAGCCACTTCTCCCACGATCACTATTTGGTAGTCCAAACTGACTGTGCTTTAAAAACTTTCGCTCTCACAACCTGTGCAATTTTTTTGAGACTTCTGCTATGATCTGGGTCCTCACACTTCAGCTGCACTCTTTCACCTGCGATCTGTCACTGCACATAAAGGCTATGGTGGATAAGTTCATGAAGGATTTGAAGGAGGTGTTGACTTTCCTCCTTGCTGGGATGTGCTTCTCCTAACCAGGCTCTGTTGCTGTTGCGTCCACGCTGGTAACCTGGCTCTTTTCCCATGGGCTTTACTCCTTCGACTCTGCTAGCTTTGATACCAATTTGTGGAATAAATAGAGTAGAAAAAAACAAGAAAAATAAACACAGACTTCAACAAATTGTTACAGCAATGCTAATAAATAAGAATTTTATTGATTTTATTGAATTTCTTGATCTTCTTTTTCTTGTCCATACAAAGCTGCACCCAAGGCATCTATAAATAGAATGTGAAAGCAAAAATAACTAAAAATAAATTGATTGTTTAACTAATCTAAAACTAACTTCAACTACTACTGCATGCAAGCTGAGCAAGGAGTAAGACTGCTTGTTTAACTGTTTGAACTAACTGATCTCTAACTGTTTGTTAACTGTTGTGCATGCATGAGGAGGGAGGTGGAACAAGTAGTTAGATTGAAGTGGAGAAATTATCTCTTGTTCATCTTCAGTTTCTAACAATTTTATCTTAGTTTGAGAGTGACACAACACACAGCTATGGATTTTTATTATGCAACTAGTAACTGCTAGTTGTTTGTGTATAAAAGAGTGTTTAGTTGTAGAGCAAAAACTATTATTTGAGATGATTATATAATTCATGTTTGTTTTAGGAATAGTAAATTAGAGAATGTCTAATTTTAAAATCTTTTGAATCTCTTAGTGTTGGTGATGAATTTCTATAAAATTTAAAAAATAATAATAATAACAATAATAAATAAATAAATCTGAGTGTCCCATTTGAACTTGAGCTGTCTATGTATAGTGAAGAGAAAGGCAGCGAAATTTGAACTGTAATTTATGTTGTTCTTGAATGGAAATCCCTTGATTTGAAATTTGAAGCCACTTAGAAAGTAATTAGAACACGATAGAACTGACTATCCTCTCTTCTCTGTTTAGTCCAGCGTAGCTGGTCATAGATTTAGAAAGCCAATCTTTAATTCTTTAAATCCCCATCAACCAAAATCTCAATAATAACACTTTGCTTAATATATATAATTAGCTTTCCTTTTAATAGATTATATGCTAAATTAAATGAATTTCAGAGGTAAGTTAAAATTTGAATAGAAATGTTTTTGTTATTTTCAATTGAAATAGAATTTGATCAAATAGTTTCTAGTTTTGGTTCCTCTCTTGTTTTGTTTAGTGGTGAGGAAGAAAATTAATTTCAAAGTTATGAATTTATTAATGGATGGAGATATTTGTATTTTTAAAGTATAATATATTATTAAAATTAATAGTACAAATTAATAATTATCATGTAAATAAAGAAGTTGAATTTTGAATAGAAATATTTATGTTGTTTTTAATTAAAATAGAACTTGATCAAAAATTTTAAATTTGATTCTTCTTTCCATTAACTTAAAACATTACATAAGAAGCCCTTGTTTTGTTTAGTGACGAAGAAGAAAATTAATTTCAAAGTTATGAGTTTATTAATGAATGGATCTATCTACATTTTAAAAGTATAATATGTTATTAAAATTAAGAGTGTGGATTAATAATCATCATGTAAATAGGTAAGTTAAAACTTGAATAGAAATATTTTTGTTATTTTTAATTGAAATAGAATTTGATCAAATAATTTTTAGGTTTGATTCCTCTCTCCATTAACTTCAAAATGTACATAGGAAGTCTTTATTTTCTTTAGTGATGAGGAAGACAATTAATTTCAAAATTATGAGTTTATTAATGGATGGATATACCTACACTTTTAAAGCATAATATATTATTAAAATTGATATTATGAATTAATAATCATCACATAAACTATAGATTGCAAAGAAATAGAAGTTATTAGTATTAATCTCAAAATAATAAATTTATAATTCTTATTAGAAATAATAGTTTTATTGACTCTCAAGGGAATCAATGTGTTGCTAGTTATATTATTGATAAGGAAAATTATAGTGGTACTTGGCATCGTCTCACTATAAGAAAATGAAGTATGCGTGAAAACCTTTTCGAACAATCTATTTTATTAGTTTATGAATACAATACTGAAAACAATATGCCACTTTGAGAGTATTATTGTTATGGAAACAATGGATAGATATTTTGGGAAGGGAAAACAATATAGATGTATTTTGCATGTTGAAAACATTATGAGGTATTTGCCCTATTTTATGTTGCTTAAAGATTTGAACATCTGTGATCTTTATAGTGTTAGAATGTGAGAAACACGTTGGTGATGCTAGGAAAAAAATGTGAACAAATTGATGTATTCTAAACATGAATTCATGATTGTGCATTGGAGCACAAGTGTTATCATTCCTAGAGTAAGAGTGTTTATTGTGCATCGAATCATAGAATTTAGAAGCTCATTAGAGTACTTTTTTATTCCCTTGTTGACCTAGTTTGTTAAACTCTATCGTGATAATGTCTCATAGAAGAAACCTTCACAAGTTCTTCTAGATAACTACATCTAACTTGATCTTGAAGAGCAGATATGGAGAATGCCATGTTAAGGTGAGGCATTGAGTTCAAATCCCTAGCCTAGATTAGGGCTGATATGGTTGCATAGTGACCATGCAACTTTTTTATTTTATTTTTGTCTTTGATATGTGAGTTTATTGGAATTTTATGTGTATCAAGCCACCAAAGTGGCTAGAAAGTGGATGTTTTTATAGTGATAGTTTTAATTGTTGTCTCATTGCTTTACATGCATCTTCATAGATAACGAACTTTTGGCATTGTAAGTTATTTAGTGTAGGTTACACATTGTCCATATGTTTAAACTAAAAAAATGATATGTTTTTATATGTATTTTACTTATGATAATTTTTGGGCATGACATCTGACAAGATGTTGATGAAGATCAAACATCTCTTTAAAAAAATCAAAAAAATAAAATAATCCTTATAAACTATAAAAGTCTTAATTAAATTATATAAGTCTCTAAAGAAATAAAAGAACCATCCCTGATCTCATAGTAAAGAAAGCATCTAAATTAAAAATATTCCTCAATTAAAAATGGCACACAAGTGTTAAATAAACCAATAAAAAGTTACAAAGGTCACTTTTATTATCCTTTAAAATCTAATACTTTATGGTACTGAAAAGGACAAGAATGATTTATAGAAACAATTACTTTCACATTTTTCTAGACCTAACTACATTCACCACATGACCTTCTTAAACCTCCCAAATAAAAATTAAATGAAGATTATCTACATTCAAGTTTCCATGCCTTGACCAATTGGGCTGGCCATGAATTTATCATATGTTTACATGGTTATAAATGAAATTAATACCCTTGTTATATATTATTTAACCATACAATGTCCATGTTTATGCAAATGTTGGAAAACTTTTCCATTCATGACATGCAATGATACTCAATACCATTGCAAAAACATAGCAACCCCTTGTTAAAGTGGACTTTGGGTTGAATATCAAGGATCTCTAGTGGGTTATTAATACCCTTTTCCTATTAAATTTATATGCTTTCATTCATATAATAACATTCATGGTTATGCAAGTTTTACAAAACTTTTCTATTCATAGCATGCAATGATATTCAATATTGTTACAAAAACTTAACAACTTCTTTTTTAATTGGACTCTAGCTCGAATATTGAGGATATGTAATGGGTTATTATTACCCTTTTCCCATTAAATTTAGATGATTTATTTCATGTAATAGTGTCCGTGTCTATGCAACTATTGAAAAAAAATTCCATTCATGGCATGCAATGATATTCAATATTGTTGCAAAAATTTAACAACCCCTTACTGAATTGGACTCTAGCTCAAATATCAAGGGTATCTAGTTGGTTATTATTACCCTCTTCCCATTAACTTTAGATGATTTCATTCTTATTATTTTGGCTCATTACCTTTCTGGGGAAATATTTTTCAAGTTCCCAAAGGAGGGAAGTTGTGTAGCATCCTGTAAGTGTAGATAGGATACTCATGGGTAGAGTGCAAGAACTTTTTCATCTAAACATGTTTTTAATGTTAATTTTTTTTTTAACTCCTAATTTTTTTTTATTTACTTCCATTTAACTTTTATTCATTGATGGACATTTATAAGCTAGCAAGGATTTGTTCATAGTGCAAATGTATTTTTATTCTTTTAGATTTTTATTATATTTTATTAACTTTGTGTCAGTCTAATAAAAGTAAGTCTTATCCCTCTATTTGAATTTTGCCTTAACACTTTGAAAGGATTTGATTGTCCAAACATGGTTGTTTAAGTGGAACACAATTCTCAGCAAAATTTCATTCATAAGTGGCTATGGGATGAACAATAATTTGTAAGTATAAAATACTCATTTTCTTCATTTACCAAATCTTACATGATAGGATAACATCTGAAATAAAAACCATGTCTACTTGAAAATAATTGGTCTTGAAAAAAAGGCTTTAATAGGATTTCCCATGGTCAAATTGAAAATCCATTATGTGCTTTCTTACTAGATTTTCATACATTTAAAATCTGGTTTTGTGATTTTATGGTGGTTAATAAATTTGATTTACATTCACTTAATTTCTAACAACTGGTATCAAAGCTTTGGTGGTGTTTCAACAGAAGTGGTAAATCATAAGAAAGGTTATTAGCTTGAGTGGGAGCTATGGGAGAAGAAATCAGATTCGGAGTGGAGAAATTTGATGGTAAGAATTTTGGTTTATGGAAAATGTAGATGGAGAATTACTTATATTAGAAGGAACTTCAACTTTCCTTAGAGGTAAAAGGAGGACAACCTGTAAGTATGAGTGATGCAGATTGGACATTGCTTGATAGGAAGGCATTGGGAGCCATTCGATTATACCTTGCATCTTCTATTGCATTTAACATTGAAGATCAAACATCTACAAAGGATCTCATGGATAAACATGGAAAGTTGTATGATAAACCCTTAGCTTCAAATAAAAAAATTCTTGTGAAAAGATTATTTAACATAAAAATGTCTGAGAATGATTCTATTGCTAATCATTTAAATAATTTTAATACAGTTGTAAGTATGCTCACTTTAGTTGGAATTAAGTTTGATGATGAAGTTAGATCTTTGCTAATTTTATGTTCTTTGCTAGACAGTGGGGATAGTTTGGTTATGGCTGTGAGTAATGTAGTCCATACCAAGGGAAGCTTGAATTTTGAGGATGTTGTAGGCGTGATTATTAGTGAGGAAATGTGAAGGAAAAGCACTGGTGAATCATCTTCAAGTAATGCTTTGTCTATTGATACTAGATGGAGACAAAAGGATAAGAGCAAAGGCAATCATGGAATGCCAAAAGGTAGATCTAAAGCTAAGATGATATGTTGGCATTGTGGGAAGAGTGGACATTCAAAGAAGGATTTTTATTCACTTTGATATAAGAAGGGAAATAAGGAGGAAATGAATGAGGTAAATGTGACATCAGGTAAAACTAGTTAGGATGCCTTAATTCTTTCTTTGGATAATTTTACTGAGTCTTGGATATTAGATTCAGGGGATTTTTTTCATGCCACCCAACATAGGCATTATTATTTTTATTATGTTAAAGAGAATCTAGGACATGTATATCTTAGTGATGATGAACCATGTGAGATAGAAGGGAAAGGTTCTATTTAGTTGAAAATGTAGAATGGGAACTCGTGGCTAATTAGGGATGTCAAACATGTGCGTATGTTGAGATGGAATTTGGTTTCAGTGGGGCAATTAGGTAGTGAAGGATGTTTAGTTATGTTTACTATAGATTCTTGAAAAGTTACCAAAGGATCTCTTATGATTTTGAGAGGTAAGAAAGTTGATACTTTATATTTGACTAGTAGTGTTGATACTTGTGATTTAGTTGTTGTAGATGGAGATGAAACTATGTGGCACTACAAGCTCAGTCATATGAGCCATAAGGGCATGGAGATATTGAAAGATAAGGTGCCTAGATTGAAATATCTAGATCTAGACTTTTGTGAGGATTGTGTGTATGGGAAATAGAAGCGGGTTAAGTTCTTAAAAGTGGGGCCCAAAAAGAAAGAACACAAGTTAGAGTTGGTAAATTCAAATGTATGGGGACCATCTCAGGTATCTTCTATTGGTGGTTCCAATTATTATGTCACTTTTGTTTATGATGCAACTAGAAAAGTTTGGGTTTATTCTATTAAAAAGAAATATGATGTATTTGACACTTTTAAGAAGTGGAAATCCTTGGTTGAGAATTAAACAGGTCTCAAATTGAAATGTCTCAGATCAAATAATGGAGGTGAGTATTGTAGTAATGATTTATTTAATTATTGTTGTAATAATAGATTTTGTGGGCAAAGGATGGTTCCAAGAACTTCATAGCAGAATGGGGTGTCTAAAAAGATGAATAGAATAATAATGGAATGTGCTAGGAGCATGAGGTTACATGCAGGGTTACCTTTATAGTTTTGGGTAAAAACAGTTAGCACAGTAATATATCTAATTAATAGAGGACCTTCTATGTCTTTAGATGGAGGCATTCTTGAACAAGCTTGGCCTAGTAAGAAAGTTGATTTTTCTTTTCTTAGAGTATTTGGATGTGAGGCTTTTTCCCTCATCAAGAAAGATAATATGACTAAGTTAGAGGTTAAATCAGAGAAATTCACTTTTTTTGGATATGGTGAGGATGAATTTGGTTTCCTTTTATGGAGTATTAAAGATAAGAAAATATTTTGGTCTAGAGATGTAGTCTTTAATGAAAAATTCATGTATAAGGATCAATTACAGCAACAGGAACAAGAATAAAAAGAGTACACAGTATTGGATGACATTGCAGATGGTAAAGTATCTAATGACTCAGTTTAGGAATCTTATACACAAGGATCCTAAACTCCTATGGTACGAAGATCTTCTAGGGTAAGAAAAGTACCTAAACATTTTTTTCCTTCTTTGAATTATTTGTTACTCACTGACAATGGAGAACTAGAGTGTTATGAGGAAGCAATGCAGGTTGATGCCAGGTTGAAATGGGAACAAACCATGGATGAAGAGCATAGATCTCTCATAGAGAACCAAACATAGGATTTAGTAAGGCTACCTAAGGGTAAGAGTGCATTGCCAAATAGGGGGATCTTCAGAATAAAAGAAGAGGATCAAGGGAGAAAAAGGTATAAGGCTAGGATGGTGGTCAAGGGGTTTGCAAAAAAATTAGGTATTTATTTAGATGAGATTTTCTCTCCTGTAGTAAAAATGAATTCTATTAGGATTATTCTTATTTTAGTTATAGTTGAGGATTTGCACTTAGAATAGTTAGATGTGAAAACTGATTTTTTTATGGTGATTTGGATGAAGAGTTGTATATGAAGCAACCATATGGATATGAGGTCAAAGGCAAGGAGAACTATGTGTGTAGATTGAATAAGATCTTATATGGCTTGAAACAAGCTCCATGAAAATGGTATAAGCATTTTGATTATTTTATGTTGGAACAAAAATATCAAAGGAGCAGTGTCTCAAGATGAAATCTGAAAAGCTTAAGATGTCCAAGGTACCTTATTCTTCGATAGTTGGTAGCTTGATGTACACCATGGTTTGTACTAGGCCAGATATTGCCCATGTAGTGGGAGTTATGAGCAAGTTTATGAGTGATCTAGGCTATGAGCATTGGCAGGTAGTGAAAAGGTTTCTTTGATATTTGAGAGGAATCATTGATGTTGCATTATATTATGGTGAATTGGATACCACTTTGAATGGTTATGTGGACTCAAATATGGTAGGGGATATTGATAGTAGGAGGAGTATGATTGGATATGTATTTTTAGTTGGAAATACAATAGTTAGTTGGATTTTTAGGATACAAAAGGTTATGGTTTTGTCAACCACAGAGGCAGAGTATGTTGTTGCCACAGAGGCTAGTAAGGAGATGATTTGGTTATAGGATTTGTTTCAAGAGTTGGGACATGAGTAGGAATTTGAAAGACTACATAGTGATATTTAGAGTGTTATTAATTTGGAAAAATACTCCATTTTCCACTCAAGGATGAAATATATTCAGTTACGTTATCACTTCATTAGGACAGCTTTAGAGGAGAAGTTGGAGAAGATTCATACTAGCCAGAATCCTATGGATATGATGACCAAGGTGGTCACATTGGACAAGTTGAGACTATGTTTAGATTTGGTTGGCCTTAGTGGTCATGGAATAGTGATATATTTTGTTCAGGGGAAACGGTCTCCAAGTGGGAGATTGTTGAGTGTGAAGCCCTTTAGGGCTATCACATGACCTTATTAGTGTACTTTGGGGGCCTAGAGAGCTCCAAGAATGTGGGGAGCACATTTTTCCTCCACTTCTCATGTAGTGAATGTTATTAAATTTTTATTTAATAATTTTCATGTATACTTCCATGTTCGTTGGAAGTGGGATTGATTTCCTTGTTCTAGGGAATTAATTATTTATTTAATATTTCTATAATGCATTAGGAGAAAATTATAAAATGATGTTTTTAATAATTTTTATGATGCATTAGGATAATTTATTAAATGGTGTATTTATTTATTTCTATGATGCATTAGGGGGATAAAATTATTAAATGGTGCATTTAAAAATTCCCTGATGCATTATGGAAGTGTGTTGGACTTCCACATGGGAAATTGTGCCATTTAGTAAAGAATGGCATGTTCCTCTTGGAGGGGCCTTTTAATATGCATTTGAAGGTGGAAAATTGATGTGTCACCTTGTGGATAAAGCCTCATTGGATTAGGATGGTGAGTTTCTCCTTGGGAGGATGATTTATACATCATTTGTTACTTATACAGGGTGTAGAGTGACCTATGAGAGGTGGTTGATATTTCTTATTTGAAAGTGTGGATTTTGGAAAGAGAGTTACAAAGTCTAGGTGTTCATTTATAGGGTGTCATTTGGCATCTTGTGAGATACTATATTGTGCAAGTGCAAGTGAAAGTGTAGCTATTTGTGCAACATTTTCTATAAGAGATTTTTCTATCTCTGTGAGAGTTCATTGTAATCTTGTTTCATATTATTGATTTATTTGAGGACTTTCTTGGTGGATGCAGCCCATTGTGGGTGAACCACAGTATATTTGTGTTATGTGTTATTTCTAGTTTTATTCTCTCCTTTTATGTTTTCATTAAACTATTGTTTGAAGGAATTATTTTCGCATAATTAAATCTTATTTTCACACATTTAAAATCTGGTTTTATGATTTTATGGTGGTTAAGAAATATGATTTACATTCACTTAATTCCTAATAAATCAAACTATGAACCTCCCATACCATTTTATTTTTGAGATCCAAGGATCATATTCAATGGTTTCAACATCTTCTTACCTCTTCCTCCCCTTTTGTTTCTCACAACCATCCATTCAGCGTCCTCACTTGAATCTAGAAAGATGGGAATGAATACTTAGAGTGCATCAATATGTTTTTAGTTTGAATCTTCTAAGCTGGTATAATGAATGTTATTTAATATGATTCGAGTCATCAAACCCTCTTTAGGATCAAATTTGGCATTGTTAATTATGAAATGATTTCAACCTTCGGCAAGGATCTCTTCTTCTTAGCTAAAGAATCCCTACTAGTATCAATATTTTTGTAGCATGGGTTCAAAGCTTCCACAAGAATTTCCATAACTTCACTTGTATTATCAGAGTTTGGATCATCCTCTAAATTATCAATATTAATGGTGTGTTTCTTCCACCAAGAGACCCCATGATTACACTTAGTCATGCCATAAGTAGTGGCTAGATGACCTGTTTTGAAGCATTTATGACACCAAAATGAAAAACCCTCATAACTAATAGGTTGTTTCCAAATCTTATCCTAAATATTTAGATAAATATATGATAGAATATTTTTTGAGATAATTAGACCAACCAGAATACAAATAAAATTAAAATGTTTAAAATATTATGTTGAAGGGTCTACAAGAATAAAATCGTCTAAAGTATTTCCTAGAGATCTAAAACAACAATCAATCCAAAACTAGAAAGGGAGATGAAGAATCCTTACCCATATCATCTTGATATTAAAATACTATTTTAGTGGATCAAAATAAGGATACCAGGGCTTGATCGATATAATCCTCTCATCCCAAACCTAAACTGTATCTTTGAATATTACTTTCTTATCCTTAATATGATGAAACATAACTACAAAAAAACCCTAACACAGGGGAATATATTAATATTGCCTTCTAATAAAGGCTTATAATTATTCTTGATCCATGATTAAAGATATGAGATAATAGGCTAAAAACTAGTAAAATGACAAATAACCCTTTGTCAATCAAAAACTACTCTCATTCTAGAACTTTCATAAGTTTCTTCCCTTCAAAAGCGATTGAGGGTTTAAATTTGGCTAGGATGAAGGCCCTATTGAATTGATTTTCTATTGCATCTACAAAGGATGGCTGATCATTTTTCCTAAACCATTTGTCTCTAAAACCCACTATATGAGACCCCTTTTATGGTGATGAAACCCCCACATCGACAACTTCCACAATGTCATTTTTTTAGGCACAAAACCTACCCATAGACTACTTTATGATATTAGGTAGGACATTATAGACTCTTCCAAAATCCTCCTCCTTTGTATTTACTCCAAACATAGGCTCCTCTCCTGACAAATCCTACCTCTGGGAATTCTCATGACCATTACACCAATTAATCCCTTATATGGGGATCATGTCCTCGACACAAATATCACTCATCATAATAGATTGATTGAATATGTCATCATCACCATCACTATGAAACCCTATCCATGCCATTGCCATCACCATAAAATTGACTATTGGTTCCTCTTATTGTGGTGGTTTTTGTGGTGACTATTGTGAAGATATTTCCCATTACTTGGATATCAAGTGGTAGTGGAGAGATTTTCTTGATTTATTGGTATTAAACTAGGTTCAAATTACACTATTGTTTTTGTTAATATATTACATTATGGTTTATGTGATGTCATGATACTTACTCAAATTATTTAATGGACTAGCCATGCAAGGGACATAAAAATGTGAACACAATATTTTAAAAAGGTTGAGCATTCAATTTCGTAAAACACTCTCTCGAAATAAAGAAAGGGTTAAATGAGTTATAAAGTGTACAAAAAGACATGTTAAACATAGATTTGAGCATAGTTTTCCTTGTGAAAATAAGGTATGGTTGTACTTGAGAAAAGAAAGACTTGAAAGGTAAAATTATTAAACTTAAGAAAGAATATTTATAATTGGATATGCCCCCTTTTTATTTGAAAATTGATGTTACTTTAAGCCTTCCATGTGGAACAAATAAATTATTTTGACCTTCTATTTTAGATACTTGATCCTATTGACCAAGAGGAGTGGGATAAAGATGTGGCTGAAGATGAGGGAAAGAACATCAAGAAGTGGAGAGCAAGGAAATTGGGAAATTATGTTGAAATTAGAAATATTAATAAAATTCAAAGGGAAATAAAAGGAGTGGTGTAAGAATTTGTATCACCATCTGATGTTCTAAAATTATGGGATTGAAAGCCTTCAAATTGTAGATTAGATTGGATTAGAACTTGAATAAGGTATTATCCAAGATTTGAATAGATTGGAACCTCAATAAGGTATTACCACAAAAATTATCACATTGGAACCTAAATAAGGTAATGTCAAATAGTCAATCACATTGCAACTTAAACAAGGTATTGTCCAAGAGTTTATCAGATTGGAACCTAAACAAGTTATTGTCCAAGAGGATGATAAGTTTGGTTTCTCACTTGGGAAGATAGGAGGTCAATATTCATTTTATTTTTAAAACACTTATGGGACCAAAATCCTTCAATTTTTGGGTGTGATTAGAAATTTGATCATGTCTATCATCACATTCAATTGGTAAGATAACTGACTATCAAACATGAGTAATTTGCAACATGCTAAGTTATAGAAAACTGCTAGTTTATGTTATATAGGATAAAACAAAATATGGTTGGCATTAAAAAAAAGTACATTTTGATTACATAATTGATTTCCTCTTGAAAATTTATGCAAGTTCAAAAAATGACATGTATTCTTGAGTTTATATGCAAGAGTTATAGCCTTTAGACATTTGTGGAATTTTAACACGTCATCCTCTAATGCTAAACTATAGAAATCAGATGCCACTTATATAAATTAGGATCTAGTTTTAGCACTCTAGAGCCAGGTGAATTTGAATGGTTGCAAACAATTACCCTTATCTTTGATGGTTCAGTTGAGCTTCTTGATAGGTTCTAAGGCAAAGAGAGAATAAATACAAGTCTTGATAAGGTGGTACTCAAGATAAAAGGTCACAAATTATCAAAAAATAACAATAAGTGTAATGATATGGATGGAAGTTTGACTCACATTTCTTATTTCAGAGTTTAAGTCTTTGTTCTTAATTTCCCATTGTTGCTTAATTGTAGGTAATAGGGTGAAGATTACACAATTGAGATACTTGAGTTCAATAGTTTTTCTTTGTTGAGAGGAATTTTTTTGACATTAAACATTGAAAATATCATTACGAGTATAAGATCCCATGAGGATGGTTTTCATTATAAGCTAAAGAAGGAAAATATCTTTTAAATGGCATAACATAGTGGAGATGAGGAAGTATGGCTTCACTCTTCCTAGAGTTTTCACACATTAGTTTTCTCTAAGGTATGTCTTGTGTTATCTTTGTTTATTTTTGTTATTTTTTTTCCTTTACTAACATGTTTACCTTTCTTGAAACTATGACAGTACAAAAAACAATTAAGATATCTAAAAACTTTTTTATAAAAGTTAAAAACTTCACCTTGGTATTACACCTCTATGTAGTGTTTTTGCAATCACGTATGGAATTGTATCATGTGTAGAGTGTAAAGGAATATATTCAATGGATGTAGCATGTGGAGATGGCATGTGAAGGTTTAAAAATTATTTGATATGGTATAGATATTAGCCATAAGCACTAGAATAATCTTATAACATCATTTTTGGTATTTTTCTATGGCATAGAACTTGACAGAAACACCTTGCCTTGAAAGGGTCCATGATAGTGAAATTCAAAGTATAATATCCACATAGATTACAAATCAGATAGTTAATCCCTAAAAGCCCAATATTATTATCCATATTAATCCCCTAAGTTTTAGCGGCAAAAATAATTTTAAAAAACATACCAATCTAATTTCAAAGGTCATGCACTATAAAGTAGAAAACTAACATAATTTTTTAAGAAATAATGAAAATCATATTTAAATAGCAAGATTCATTCCATGAGTATTCCTTACAATGCCCATTACATCTTTCTTTATGAGCATAAATCAAACTACTTCACCTTCTTATCTTTCAACGTACCTTAAATGCCATTAATATTTATAATAGGTTTCATTAAAGGAAATCCCATTGAATAGATTTTTGTGCTGAGTAGGGTTTATTTATGCCAAACTTCACTCAACCTATTACAAAAGTGTTAAATAGCAATTTTTTATAAGGTTAAAGTACACTAGGAGAAAAGGTCTAATAGAGATGTCTTTTTTAGCATTGAGTATTTTATATTTTTCTCCACTATTAATTGGTAGATCCCTTGTAAAACCCATCTTTACCAATAATTTTTTAAAAGTACACCAGGAGAAAAAGAACTTATTAAATAGTTAAAAAATATTATTTTAATAAATATAAATTAACCCTAAAATTTTATTTACTCATAATGTAATATGAATATTTCATGTTTTTAATCGTTTTAGTTATTTAACTCTAAACCTAAATCAATTACTACTAAAATTATGCTTATAAATAATAATTTTAAATGAGAATGATGGGTCAAATTGATTGTATAACACATATATGTTTCGTGATGGTGTGTTTGGATTAATTCAAGGATAGATGGGATATGATTGTCACAATATATTACAAATATACATGTACTTCACATAAAGTCGGAATGAATTTTATAAGCCATATGTTATTTCCATAATTTAGAAACATTTTTAACTACTATACGAAGCAATTCGAAGGTAATATGTATATTTATGTGAATTTACCTCTATAAATCCTACAATGATGAGATCTACTATAAAATAACATAAAATTTTACATTTGTATGTTAACTCCTTTGATTTTCTCATTTGGCACATCATTTTTTAAATTAGTGTCGTGTATACATTGAAACAGGGGTTAGATATCCAACAAGCATATGCTAAATATATAAATAATTCACTACATATCAAATATCTAATGGGGAAGAAAAAAATTCACCAAGGGATTTCCCATTGAGAATGCCTCTAGTTTAACAAGTCCTAACATAAACCCATAATTAACTTCCAATAGAAAATATTTCATCGTGGTAATAGGAGAAATGTATTTATATCATTTGGTATAGTCACTAAATTTTTTCACTCATTGTTAATTGCTACAAGATTTTTCCATGGTCATTTATTTCATATTTAAGGGCATTGAAATACTAAGTTCCCATAGGTTAAGATTAGATTGTGTAACAACAACTTAGTCACTCAAGAGGATTCAACACCCATCACAACAACATTTGAACAAAATTTTGACATTGAAATTAGAGGATCTAGAGGGTGAAAACTATAGAAATGCACATCAAAATTTTGATTCAAATTTTCTATATTGGAGTTAATGATTAAAAATTCACATATAAGTGCACGTAAAAAAATTGATACAAATATGTTGTTTTCTCTTGTGGATGACAATTTCCATGTGGTTTCATTTCTTTTGACATTCAAATATATGTTGAGATTTTGATATAGGGTCCAATATACATAAAACTTTCATTTTCAATTTCATTTAAAAATAATTAACATAGTTAATAGATCTATGCTATATTATTATTTATCATCCTTGTTATAGCCATGCTTTGCATATCCTAAAATTAATGTATTTAGTGCATCAACATATAGATGTTGTAGTTTGTCATTTAAAATTCACATGCCTTGTTAAGTCCTTAACCTATATGATCCATAAGGATATGTGTGGGCCAACCTATGACACAATCTTCATTTTTAATTGCATTCATGAGTTAATTATTGCTTTAGGCCAACTTCTTAAGATGTAAGGGTGGGATGAATGGGTGTGACTCTCCCCATTAATTTTATATATAGGGATGAGTGTGGCTCACTAAAAGCATCATATTCATGAATTATATTCTTATCAAGAGATTGTGTAGGTTTCCCCATTGAATTTTATTATCATATATTTTGTTATATTTTAGTTATATTATGATTTAATGATTTAATTGTGAATAAAGTTCATTACAAGTGGCATTGGAGCATTGATTTTAGAAAAGAATTTTATTTCCACTATATCTCGCCAACCATTGTTACTAGAGTTTGAGAATCATATAAGGTTTTCATAGTAAAAATTTAGAGATTTGAAAATCAGTTTTAAGGGTGTTATCACATTTTTACTATGTTTCACAAAATCACTCTATAGTTCAAAATTTAAGGAATTTTCAAGAATTTCATACATTTTGAGAAATATTAAAGAAGTATAGATTGGGTCTATTCTTTGTGTTTTATTATTGGAGGCCAACATAATATCAAAATTGATTGGCCAAAGTTAGGTCAAAGGTGAAAATCAAGGTTAGCATTATCTAGTCTTGTTATGGCAAGAACACAAACTAGGGGTAAAACTAAAAATCCTGAAAATTCATGTAAAAATCCTAGCAAAGAGGAGATGGATTTAGAAAAAAAATCAATGGCTCTTCTGCTCTAGGGTTTTCCTTGGTGGATCATAAGATGAACAAAATTGAGTATGATCTATATGGCCTATAGTTTAAGATGAAAAGTAAAGTAGATCAAATCAATCAGGATTTGGATAACATCATGCAAACACTAGTTCCAAATTTTAATTTTCATCAACATTCCAAAAACTAGCCATAACCCACTACTACACAATCCAACATGGTGGATCTTCTAGCCAACCCAATCCAAATCCAAATATACCACATTTAAGGAACCTTACTCTAAAAATATAAATGTGAAATTTTGATGGGAAGGTTCACTCATTTGGATCAATGAAATGGAGAATTTTTTTTAATGTACATTAGAACTATGGTGGATAAACGGTGGTAATGGCATTATTGTATTTGGAGCCAAAGAAATTTATTTGGTATAGAAGGTTTTTCACTCAACAATAAAATGAAGGTCTTATTGTTACCTAGTTAATATTCATAGATGATCTATAGATGCACTATCATAATAGTGTAGTATAAAACTACTTTATTTAATTATAAAAATTATGAAAAATTAAATAAGTCAAAGATTATATTCATAATTTCCATAAGTTATTGTTAAGAGTGGATGGAATCTCATATGACAACATTAATGATCTCTTCATGGGTGGCCTCAAGGATATAATCCAACTAGATGTTCACATGTTTAATCCAATTATTATGTTTCATGGTATTTTCTCATCTAACAGAGTAAAACTATCTATTCAAATGAAAGGCTTTCACTACTATAAAAAAACATTAGGGTTAAATGCAAAACTTCCCTTGGTCTACAAGATTGACTCCTCACCAAATTGAAGAGGAAAAAGTAAAAAGATTATGTTTCAATTGTTATATCAAATGGAGAAAAGGTTATAAGCGTGGTGAGAATAAATTATTATACATTTAAGGGGCCAATGATAAAGAAGATGATGAGACAAAATATAGTGAATAGGAAGAAGTACCAGAATCATATTTCAAAGATTCCTATCCAAATATTTCATGTCATGCACTTTTTGGTGTTGTCACTCCACAAACCCTCAAAGTTGTGGGTTACCTAAAGAAAAAAAAGGTCAATGTGTTGATTGAATCTATAAGTACACATAATTTCATCAACAATAAGTTGTTGGTGCACCTAAATTATTTTATTTACCCAACCCTAAAATTTCAAGTCATGATTGCAGATGGGGGCACAATCAATTGTTCTAGTAAATTCCATAGTATTAAACTAGAAATGGGAGACTACAATCTCAATTCCCCTATGTTTTATATTCCTATGGGTGGACCATATTTTTTGTTAGGATTTTTATGGTTCACAACCTTTTTCATGATCGATATTATTGGTGTAGGCCTTTTTCCCACTAGGTTTTGCCTATATGGTTGTATTAGCTTGTTTAGGTCTCTAGAGATCAATTGGATTACTTGAGAATATTAGTCCCACATTCACTAGAACATGTGGTATCTTTCTCTCTCTAACCTATATATGCACCTCTCTCCCTTTATATTCATAACTTAGGATGATAAAGAGTATTTCACTATTTTCTCTCATTCCTTTGCAATATTCTTCTATACATGATTTCATTTACTAGATGCTTCATTATGATGTGCACTTCATCGAATCATGAGATAACTCCATCATATGCATTCATTGATATGATTACCTTCACTACAACTCTTTTATGGTATCAGAGTGCCAATCCATATTCATGATTGTCTGGTTGGTTGGTTATTTGATATTGTTTTTTAATGAAATATTGATATTTGATATTGTATTATCATAGGAATTATTGAGATAAATATTCAAATTTTTTGATATAGCAAAGATGTTATGTTGAAGAGATATATTTTATTTAAAATTGTAAAATTATCCTTAAAGATTGTTTTGCCAAAGGAGAGGTTGGAATTTCTTTTTTTTTTTTTTTACAAAGATATACTCTAGCTTTTTGTCATCCCACTTTGAGCTAGGCATATTAGATTTATACAAATCTAATTGGCAAAGGAGGATTGATCTTGGTTGTGGTAGACTAGCAGATCTTATTTGTTGTGTTGGATCTAAGTATTCAAAGAGATTTTTTACATAGAGTCTTTGTACCTTGGTGTCCTTTCTTCCCATCAAATTTTTTTTATTAGCATTGAGATCTAGAAGTGTTGCATTGAAGTGCTAGGAGTGAAGAATTGAAACACTTTATTCTTATCTTTGGAATTTTTTATTTTTTATTTTTTTTTTTTTTTTTTTAGAGAGGAATCTAAGATCTAAACACTTATTTTACAAACAAATCTATTATTGTATGCCCATAGCATTACATTTTATATCAACATTTAAACTTCTATCCATTAGTATCCCTTCCTTCAACTTTAACATTTTCCCTTGGCATTTTTATTTTATACTCCTACATTGGATCGACATTCCTATGTGTTTGGAATTGATTTTGGATAGCTACATTATTTTCTATGGTCCAATCTAATCTTGGAAATGAAGAGTGGTGGAATTGAGGGTGATGTGTAGAGGGAAGGTAAATTGGAGTTTTGTTTCTAGATCTAAGGCAAAAAAGGCATTGGATCTAGTAGCTAAAAGGAGGCATTGATTAGAAAAAAGACATCCCAACTCTAAACTTTTATCTTTTTTTTAGACATGTGTTATTTCCAATAGTCAATGTTGTGCCTTTCTTCCTTGGTGGGCCCATGCCCAGCCCTAGTCTCACATGGGTATTCTAATGCTCTTAGCTTTTATTCTATTATGACCTCTATATTTTAAATAAAATCATTCTAGTATGTTGAAAATCAAGTCATTTGAAAATAATTAAAGAGAGAATCTTTTTAGTCTTTTTAAACTTGTACCTCTGACTTACAAAGACAAAGTTGAGGCCCAGATTAGCAAGAGGTTGGATCCCCCTCAAAATACAAAACCAATTTATTTTAGACTTTGTGTCAATTACAACAAGTGGTTGAAAGGCATATTTTACCTTGCCCAAGGGTGATTTTTTAAATTTTCAAGTGCAAGTTTTCAGTCATAAGCCTATTTACAGGAAATTATATTGTTAATATCTTACAAATGGTAACTCAAAAAAGAGTATCATATTTTGTACAAGTGCTTATTTTTTTATTTTCCACACATTGGGCCAATTTTAATTGTAAAACACATTAATTTATAAAGTACCAAATTTGGGGGCGGGCGGAGGGGGGGGGGGGGGCGAATGTGGGGGCTAGGAGCTACCTGACATAGTTTCAAGGGGTTGTATTGTTGTTGTGATTCTATTTTGCAATTCTCTCCTTTTCTACATAGTTGATTTCTACAACAAAAACAAATAAATACATTAATAATAATTCTTCAATGCATCTTAGCATTGTTAATGCACTCACACCCTTCAATTATCAAAAATGAAAAAGTAATATTACAATGGTTCTTATAAGTAAAAGGTTGTTTTACATAACTATGGGGGTAAAATTTGATCCCACAATTGAAGTAGATAAGATAAAATAGTTTAATAAATGTGATGAAGCTTCTCAAATATTATGTCTTTCAATGTCATCATAATTTTTATTTCACATAGTGTTGGCCTAATCTCTCAAAGAAGTATGGGACAACCTAACTAGCTTGTTTGGGAAAATCGACACCATGAGGGGTTATGATGTTGAGATTGAGATAATTAGTTTGATCCCTATAAACTGTGACACATTGTAATAATTATTCACCAAACTTAAGTCATTTAGATTATAGTTAAAAGAGTCTGAAACCAAGAAGAAAGATGAGTAGTTAGTTATTTCTATGCTTGTAAAACTAGAACCTGATTACAATGTATTTGTTTCTACCTTTTATGTGACCAAAGAGCCATAGGAGCCAACTAGAAAATGCCATCCTTAGATGAATTCATTGCATATTTAATGAAGGAACATGATAAATTGATCTAGATGGGAACACTCAAGTCTTCCAAACCTTCAGTCTTCATTGTTGGGAATGGGAAATAGAAAGCCTCTAGCAATAAGGATAAGAAATATAAGAGTAAAGATCCTAAGAATAAGAAATAATAGAAAACCACTACAAAAAATAGCACTGAAACCTCCTCCTCTGAATGGAAACCTAAGAAAGAAAAGGTTAAGTCCTCTTATTGAAAGAATAATGAGCATGATGAGCACACATGTATGAAGAAATAAATATACCACCTTACACATCTCCTAGATAAAAATAATATAGTGGTCCCTAAGTCTATCAAATAGTCATCATCATCAAAATAATCTTATAAGGCAAAACAAAAAGGGACAGAGAAACCTAAGGGCAAAGATTTAGTTATAGCTTCCACATCTGCTTCATCTTGGGTTATTGGCTCTAGTGCTTCACACCATATGGGTTTGTTAGAGTTTGATTTTATTGACTTAGATCCCTATACCATGTCCTCTATCACTTTTAGTGATGACATTCCAACATAAGTTATAGAAAGAAAGAGTATTGAAGTCAAAGTTGGAACATTCACAAATGTTCTAAGTGTACCTTCACTATCAACTAATCTTCTTTTAGTGTATTAGATTACTTATAGAGGGTAGGGCATGAGAGTCAAATTCAAACTAGATTCAATTGAGATCAGAGAGCTACGTAGTAACTCTATAATTTCATTGGAGAGGACTAATCATTATTCTAGGCTATACACCTTCTCCCATTTTGATCTAGATATTCCTCCTATGGTGTTGCTTATCCATTCAGATGGAGTTAACAAACTATGGTATGTGTGGTTTGGCCATATTAACTACTACTATCTTGATTAGATGAGTCAGTGGGATATGGTTAAAAGCTTTCCTAGAGTTAAATTCTCTAAAGGACTTTGTGAGGTTTATGCCCTTGGCAAACATCTTAAAGAGAAATTTGACAAAGGCAAAGCTAGGAGAGCTACAATAGCTCTTGAGTTGATTCACAATGATGTCATGGGGCAGTTTCCCCGTCTTTATTTTATCGAAGGATAGATAAATCCTCACCTTCATTAATGAATTTTTTAGATACACATGGATCTTATTTCTTAGACAAAAGTCTAAATTTTTTGATAATTTTTTAGACTTCCTGGGTCTAACTAAGAAGCAATCTAAAAATACACCAAAATACTTCAAATAGATAATGGGGGAGAGTACATCAACCATATATTTGAGCAGTTTTATACCACTAAGGGGATTGATCTTCAGTGGATAGTACCTTACACTCCTTAATATAATGGTGAATTATAATGCAAGAATCAATCCTTGAATGAGATGGCCAATTGTATTATTCACTTTAGATCATTAGATCCACAATTCTGGGTAGAAGCCATTAATTGTGCATGTTACATTTAGAATTAAGTTCCTTACAAAGATTTAAAGGGCATCACTCTTTATGAAGCTTAGCATAATAAGAAATTATATGTGAAACATTTCAAGGTCTTCAAATCATCAGTGATGGTGCACATTCCCAAAAAGAACTGCAAGGGTATGGAGGTTCAACCTAAACCTTGCATCTTTATTACATATTTAGATGGGGTCAAGGGTTATAGACTTATTCATATTATGAATCATCAGTTGTTCATCAATATTAGTGTTAGGTTTTAGGAGAGTCTTGTCAAGTCTTTACTTAAGACTTATCCCTCTACATCGGTTTCACTCAATTTGGATGAGTAATTTGAGGATTCAGATCATTCACAACAAGTTCTTAGGGCAAAGGCTACTTCTTCCAATTATGATAGTGAGTAGAGTGATGGGGAGTCATCCTTGTCTAATTATATGAATGCATTAGAGGAAGAGGATTCAACACCCGACTCACCCATTTTAGACCCTCTTTGGGCTAGGTAGACACTTGACAGTGTACGCACTTGTGTAGGGGATCGAGATGATGACAAAAATACTTGAGAAGATTTATAGAGTGGACCACATGCCTCTTTTTCTTTTGTATCATATCCATAGACTTTCAAAGAGGATTCAAGCATACTTGAGTGGGATAAATCCATGGATGAGGAATATGATTCCTTGATTAGAAAACACACTTGGGATTTAAATTCTCTTCTTAAGGGAAGGAAGATGGTTCAATGTCATTAGATATATTAAACCAAGTATGTTGTAGATGGGTTTGTTGACAAGTACAAGGCTAGATTGGTAGCCAAAGGATTTTCATAGGTAGTCAGTATTAAATACTCAAATACCTTTGTACCTGTGGCCAAGATGACTTTAATTAGACTTATACTTTTTTTAGCTGCAACACATGGATGGAGTGTACATCAGATGGGTGTGAGGAGTGCATTATTCATGGAGACCTTGAGGAAGAAATATACATGAAGCAACCACTTGGTTTTGTTTAGGATTCCTATTTAGTGTCAAAACTTAAGAAATCCATTTATGGCCTCAAACCTCAAGCCTAGTATGCCAAAATGGATTCCTTCTTTCTTACTTTAGGTTTCACTAGATGCCACTCAAACCCTAATGTGTACTTGTAGCAGGATGACTCATTATTGATACTGGTTTTGTATGTTGATGACCTTTTGATCACAAGGAATTCTTATTTGACTATGTCTTTAGTGAATAAAACTCTTTAAGATAGATTTTCCATTACTAAATTGGGCCTACTACACTACTTCCTTAGCATTGAGATCACTCAGATGTATTTATGGATTTCACTTATGCAACCCAAATATTCTCTTGATCTATTGGCATGATTTTATATGGCTAACTATAAGCCATCTCCAACTCCATTGTTATCTAGATTCAAGCTTGAGGTAGATTGTTCCATTGTATTGATTGATGCTACCTTATATCGACGCCTTATTGGCAGCCTTACTTACTTGACTCACACTAGACCTGACATATCTTATGTTATTAGCATTATTTTGAGATTCATGTAAGAACCCCATGAGTAGTACTAGAAAGAAACTAAGAGGATCTTTCAATACATTCAAGGTTTAGACAGGTATGGGATACACTACAGGGTTAGTTCATATTTTGACTCGATTGGCTATACAAATTCAGATTAGGATAGCGATACTGAGAGTCATAATTCAACTTTAGGTTATAGTTTCTCATTGAGTTTTGGCCTCATCAGTTATTTGAGAAATAATTAGAATGCTATTGATCTATTTTCCATAGAGATAGATTACAAGGGAGATGTTAATGTAACTATTGAACCTATTTGGCTTTAAGGAATGTTTTTGAGCTTGTTATCCAAATCAAGTGACCTACGGTTATATTATGTGACAACTAGAACACCATTCAAATTAATAGGAATCTAGTCCTTCATTAGTGGACTAAACACATCAACATTCACATGCACTTCATTTAGCAGTTGATTCATGAGTATATCATCAACTTAGTATTTTACTAATATTCAGAGCATATTACTAATATCTTGACAAAACCCTTCATTGAGCATAAGTTCATGCATCTATGAGCTCTTCTTGGGGTGCGGTCCAATTTGGAAACTTCATCATTTTTTAAGGGCTTCTAGCCTCTTCACTTCTTCTATGTCTCTTTTTTGGGAGGAGTTTTTCCTACAAGTTTACTCCTATTTTCTACTTTATGAGAGATTGCTTTGTACATGGGTACCTTACTCAAGCCTTGTTATCGCGACCCATTTTTTGTATCATTGCCACCTAAATTGCACTTATAGGGGGTGTTGGTGTAGGCCTTTTTTCCACTAGGTTTTACCTACATGATTGTATCAACTTTTTTAGGGTTGTAGAGGTCATTTAGGTTACTTGGGAAGATTAGTCCCACATTCACTAGAATGTGTGTAATCTTTCTCTCTTCATCCTATATATGTACCTCTCTTCCTTTATATTCATAATTCAAGATGATATAGAGTATTTCATTATTTGCTCTCATTCTTTTATAATATTCTTCTATGTATAATTTCATTTATTAAAAGCTTCATTGTGATGTATACTTGCTCGACTTATGAGATCACTCCATCATATGCATTTGTTGATCTGATGATCCTAGATACAAATATTTTAGTTATTAATTTCCAATATCTCTTCATACACTTTCATTTTGAAGTAATCACTGATGATCTACATGGAATATGAGCAAGATATACATAATTGGTTAGTTCTCATCAAATGTATAAGCTTCTTCAAAAATGGTTTGAATTATTTGTTGTAAAGTTGTGCTCCATATATGTTCAACCATCAAATATGTTTATAAATCCTAATATCCAAAGGATTATTGATGACCACTTAACCATTTTTAAATCAATGCCAAAAGGACTACCACTAAGTAGACATCATGATCATTCCATTCAAATTCTCCTTATTAGTTAACCACCCAACATTCATCTATATAGATACACATACACCAGAGTGAAATTGAAAAGATGGTATAATAGATGTTGATGTTTAGTACTAGTAGACATAGATAGAGTGCCTATTCATCTCCAGTGATCATAGTCCATAATAATAATGATACATGGAACATGTGCCTAGATTACAGAGAACTCAACAAGTGTACCATAAAAGATAAGTTTCCTATTCCAATAATTAATGATTTTTTGGATGAGTTACATGGTGTTGTCTACTTTAAAATTTTGGATCTTTGTTTGGGTTACCATAAAATTAGGATCATAGATGAGGATATCCATAAGATAGCTTTTGAAATTCATTAAGGCCATTATGAGTGTTTGGTAATTCCTTTTGGTCTCACCAATGCACCATCAACATTTCAAATTCTAATGAGCACTATTTTTAGGTTGTTTTTATAGAAATTTGGGTTGGTTTTTTTTCATGACATCCTCATACACAATAATATTTGGTACGAACACTTGAAAAATGTGAATAATGTCTTGATCATTATAGAAAAACATAAAATTTATGCAGGACCTTCTAAGTGTTCTTTTGGATTAAAAGAGTGGGAATACTTGGATCACATTTTTCACATGGAGTCAGGTAAAACCTAAAAATATTAAAGTTATGATCGACCTCTAAGGTTTTTCAGAGATAATAGGTTACTATCACCACTTTCAAAAAAGTTATAGTAGCATGGTAGCACCATTTACAACATTGTTAAAGGACTCTTTCCATTGGATTGAAAAATCCTCCATAGCCTTTAAGAAGTTGAAAGAGGCTATGTGCACTACTCCAATTTTAACTAACCCAAATTTTTCAAAGGCTTTCTTTGTTGAATGTGATGCATTAGGATATGGTATTGGGGTAGTACTCATGTAATAAGGTAGACCAATTACATTTGATATCCATCAACTCAAGGGTAATAATAAATTAAATCTAATCTATGAGAAGGAGATAATAACTATATTCATGTAGTCAAACAATGGAGACCTTATCTAATGGGTAGACATTTTAAGGTAAAGATTGATCATGATAGTCTCAAATATTGTTTGGAATAATGATTACCATATTAATAACAACAAAAATAAGTGACTAAAATGTTGAGACATGAATTTGAAATAATCTACAAAAAAGGAAAAGATAATGTGGTCATTGATGCACTATCTAAGAAGGATGAATCCACAGAGGCATTGTCATGTGCCATGACAATTTGGTAGGATAACTACATGAAAGAGGCCTAATATGAATTTAAAAATGACTTAGATATACACACTCTAATTTAAAATCTCCAAAATTATTATAGTGTCTCATAAAATATTTAGTGTAAAGGTATTTCCTTATGGTATAGAGATCGGTTATACCTATGCAAGAAGTCTTCCCTCAAGCACAACATACTCACAGAACTTCATACATCTCCAATAGGAGGGAATTCTAGATTTTTGAAAACTTGTCATTGATTCAAGAAGGATTTGTTTTGGGAAGGAATCAAGGGGTATGTAAATAAATTTGTGGCTAAATGCCTAGTGTGCCAGCAAAATAAGGGGGGATAAATTAAGCATCAGGTCTTATCCAACATTTTTCAATTCTAAGTGAATAATGGGAGGAGGTATATATGGATTTCATGAAATTCTTACCTATGTCATACAATAAAAATGTCATCATGATGATAGTAGATCTACTCATAAAATATGCCCACCATTGTGCCTTATCACAACAATTTACAACCAGTACAATAGCTACTTATTTTTTGCATATACTTAAAAAATGACATGGTAACCCCAAATCATAGTGAGTGATCATGATCTAATTTTTACCATTAATTTTTGGAATAATTTATTTTCATGTTTGGGTACTCAATTGAATCATAGTTCATCCTATCATCCATAATCTTATGGAAAAACTGAGTTGGTAAACAAAATCCTAGAGGCTTATCTTCATGATTTTGAATCAGATAAACAATAAAAATGGTTTATTGTCTACCACTAACTGAATGGTGGTATAACACTTCATTACATGTCTCTTCCAAAAATGTCACCATTTTTATCACTTTATGGGTACCAACCCTAGTCCATTACCTCATCCTTTCAGATCCAAACCAAGGTTCGTATTTTGGGAGACCATATTCACCACAAAAATAAGCCATTAATAGGTTTAGATAGAGTTTATCCATGGAAAAAAATAAAATGAAACAATAATTAGATCAATACCATAGTGAGAGGCATTTTGAATCCAGTGATTTTTTATTTGTCTGTCTACAACCATATAAGCAATTATACCTAAAATAATAATAAAAATGGATAACAAACTATCTCCTAAGTATTATGGTCATGATCATATCTTATAAAATATTATCATTGTCAAATATAATTTGGATCTCCCCCATTCTACTTGCATCCACCCAATCTTTCATCTTTCTTTCTTAAAGAAGGTAATTGGGCATGCCATCTCTACCCAAGGTGAGTTACCTAAACTTTATGAAGAAGGAAGTGTGACTCTAATCAAATCCTTGAGACACAAACTAAAAAACTATGGACTAGATATATTAAGGAGTATTTGATCAAATGGAAGAATCTTCTTCATGAGGATGCCACATGAGAGGATACCACCTTTTTGTAACATCTAAAGTTGTTCAACACTCAGAGAAATGATGTTTTGAAGAGGGGTTTTGGTAATCCCTTAACATATATGATCCATATAGGGATATGTGTTGTTTGACCTATGACATACTCTTCATTTTTAATTTCATTCATAAGTTAATTATTACTTTAGGCTGACTTCTTAAGATGTAAGGGTGGGATGAATAGGTGTGACTCTCCCCATTAATTATATTTATAGGGATGATTGTGGCTAACTGAAAACCTCATATTCATGAAATATATTCTTATCAAGATATTGTGGAGGTTTCCCCCTCAAAGTTGATTATCATAAACTTTAGTTATATTGTGATTTATTACTTTAATTGTGAAGAAAATTCATTACATACCTTCTCTATGGTGACACATTTTGCATCTTAGATTAAATTAGAGGGTATCTACCTTATATAATATTTTCATATTTCTCCATAAGGGTAAATGTACACTCATAAAAGTAATAATTATCTAAATAAAATATTTGTCACATGTTGTAGTTTCAAACACCATGAAAGACATGTATGCAAAGCATGGTAGAATATACAAGGCATGTGAACAATTTTAAAACTGGGCTTGATAAAAAGTGGTGACAAAGAATGTAGTGATGGACTTAGGACATATCTAGTTGTGTTTCATGAAGAGACAATAATCTTAGCATTATTATTTGATATGATATTGAACTTAGTAGATATTTTTCTCATTCCTTCACATTGGATATTACATTGAGGGACTTAACTAGCTTCTTCATTAGGATATCAAATAATCATTGCAATAGTTTTCAAACATTTCATATGCCATATCTATGTTTCCACATTTTGAAACTGAAATTATATTATGATATCTTGTCGTAATAATTGCATTAGTTTTTAAAACTAATCAAGGTTACTTCATAAGGGCTTGTATATCCATCAAATAATAATCAAAAGTGGTTATTTGACATCTATCATAGCTACAAACATCCTAACATATTACATACAACTAATTTTGGTACAAGACCCTATTTCATAGTGTCTTCTCCCATTTTTTATATCCTTGGTCCACTTGTATATAACTTGGTGGTTATAATACTTCTCCTACATGTTATATTTGGACCTTAGGCATTTCAAATTCACTTGACACTTCACTACATAGTTTGTGTTTATCATTAACCTTAAATACACACACACCTATATTATTCTACTCAAACCTTGAACCTTTATTTTTCGTAGGTAGAATCGATTGTCAAGTTGATGATATCATGGGTAGAAATGGAAGGCTGTCATTTCCATCTACCACTATTTTTTGGTTCTATTTGGGGCTGGTAGAATTCCTTGCACCTTGATCTTTACTTATAGATATTTTATAGGGTTGAACTTAGTGCATTTCATGTCTAAAAACATTGTATTTATACCAATTCATACCAATCCATTTATTTACATATCAAGTATCAAATAAGATTTGTGTGAATTAGTGAGCCCTACTTCACCTTAAAGTTTTTGTGAACCTTTTACTTACTACACTTGAGACATAGTCATTCACATCAACACTTAAAACTTGTAACATCACCATATTTTAATAAAATAAGGTCTAGTTGAATGTGCATATATTCACATCCCCACCTAGGGAAGAGAAGATTCAAGCACTTTTTTGATATTTAATTTACATTGCACAAGAACTATGTAGAGTCTAATTATAGAATGTAAGATACGTAACTAAAACTCCATTGAGGTTTCCCAACCCATAAATTATTTAAATGTTGGGATTTTATGAAAACCTAGGTCAAGATAATAAGGAAGACTATGTTTTAGACATTTTTCCCATGGTTATCAAGAAGTGCAAACACAATACTAGCCAAGGCAAACCTCCAACAAAAATTATATATATTAAAAAAATGCATAGTGCATATTTAATGTTGGTAAAGATATTCTTCATTCACATAGGGGAAACACCTATTATTCCCAAGTAAAAATCATGAATTAAGGAGAAAGCATTGTTTCCATTCCTATCAAGATTGTAGCTTAGATTTAATGTAAAAGAAAATACAAGTTTACACAATCTATAACCAATTATAGAATTTATATTTAATCAACAAACGTGACTATTCCATTAATTTTTATTTTCATATTGTTCCTTCCTTCTTTACAAAATTTCAATTATATGTTTTTATTAATTATGGCTGCTTTAGTAGATCTGAATTACTATTTTGAAGTATTATACGGTAGATCTTCTTAGTGCATCTTATTTTATCAACTATGATTAATAAAATTATGTTAAAAATATAAAATAATAAAATAAACTCATGAACCCCTCCATTATTAGAATGTTCATGCCTTCGAGGGTTTCCTCAGGATTTTATGGCTATTTTTCTGATTTTTCAAATTTAATCTTCACTTTTACATTATTTTTTACATGTTTATCAAACACTACCTATATTCACCTATTATGATTTGAAATCACATCCACCTTCATAATTATATCCATAGACTTTTATGCCTTGACTGCATATATCTTTTGAGATTAGTTGTGGTTTGATCCTCTATTATTAAATCTGATTTTCAGATTTACATTTTATTTAGGTTTCCTACATTGATATTTTATTCCTTAGTGTTATTCATGCTTATATATTACGCTTAGGAATCTTACATATTCCATCATATTAGGCATAGTGAAAGGTTTAGTGTTTCTCCATGTGAATTGATTCAATTAACTTTATATCCCAATTTTGCTTTAAAATGGAAATAACTACTGAGATACTTTTTAGTGATGCCCTCCTTCCAATATTAAATGGGAATGATAAATCTATATATTTTGGGAAGGTGATTCCTTTATATAATACTAATATTAATGATAGTGCTCTTGAGACCATGTTTGTTATGATACATCTCCTAATCCTATGTATATGCCAAATTTTAATGACATTACTAAATAAAAGTTTGATAACTTTATTTAAAATAATCCTAATAAGATAGCCACTATGATTTTATTTCTTACCAAAGCCTACATTACACAATTAGGAATAAAGATTATTTTCCTAAGAAACCTTCTATATATCCATTGGATGGTTCTATCCTATCTACATCAACTAGAAATGCTAGTGCTCCTCATGATAGTAATATTCATATGCCTCCACCTAATGCTGCCACATATAATAATGTTAATGATCCTAATCCTATGCAATCTAATACTTTTATGGTTCCTCCAACCAATCTAATGACCAATATGATTCCAAACATGCATTCATATATTACATCTCTTGGTCTTGGACATATTGAAAACACCAAACTTGATTCCCATGCACCTAAATATAATCATAATATAAAACATACACATATAAATGCTATTCATACACCTAATGGTGCATCCACTAATCCAACAATACAAAAACAACTCAATGACATAAAAATGGAAATTTCACAACTATATCATGCATCTAGAAACCTAGCCATGTGGTTTGATCTTATGACATATTACATAACCCTTGGGCTATGGAAGTGTTTGCCCACATATTTCCTTTGTCATTCTAAACTCCTAAGTTTACATCATTTAGTGGAAATTAAGATTAATCAAAGCATATTGATGTTTTATTTGCATTTTTAATTGGCATTCCACATGATAAAGTTATTATGACCAAGTTATTTCCTAAGAGTCTCATTTGATATGTCATATATTGGTTCTATGACCTACATGTGGCTTCTATGCATAGAAACATGATTTACTTGATATCTTATTAGCACATTTTTAGATAAACATTAGTCAAAATGTCATATTATCTCAAATTTCTCAAATAAAAAAAGAAACTAATGAACATATTGCTATCTATGTGCTTAAATTTAATACTATCCCTAAAAAAATGTCACATTAACTCCCTCGTAGTGAGATCCAAAGTATATTGTCAATTAGTTTTCTCAACTAGATCAAAGACAAAGTTATATCTAATACTTATGATTATTTTGATGAACTTTTCCATGTTCTGTGAGACATTGAGTTTAAACCTATGGAAGAAAATATGTTAAAGTATATATCTATTGATTATACATCTACTACATCTAAATATTAGGTAAACACAATGTTAAAACTTAATATTAACAACATGCACATAATTTCTAATCTAAGAATGATGCTAAGATAGTTAACATAATTTCATAAACAAATGATACATTTATATTTCTTACTTTTAGGCCTAAGAAACAATTTATGATAGTACTAGACTCACTTCACAAGATTATTAAGCACTTGCTCGATTATAATAATATTTATTTACCTGATTCATGTCAATTAGATGTAATTTGATTATTTCCTAAAGTGTATTATCCAAGCCAAAAAATTTATTATTATAGAGCTTTAGGACATACAACTAATCTATGCTTCAAATTATAACATAGGACTCAAGATCTAATTGATAAAAAAATTATTCAAATCAATTAGTATAATTTTAAATTATATGAATATGTCGTAATGCCCAACCAACACATGAAAAAATATAAAAATCCATTCCCAAATCACAATTGTCCATAACAAGATAATGTGTATATGATGACATTTATACATCAATCAAATATTCCACATGAGCATGAGATTGACAATATTATTCACATGGTTTTGAGCTATCAACGACAAGTTCCTTCAATCAAATTATATGATCATGAGATACCTAATGATAAATCAAACAATGGTCATTTATACATACATGTTATTTTTTATTATCATCCTTCTATCTCACATGACACTATGATTTATTACTAGTGAAAAAATATTTTCAATGCCATTTATGTATAGTTGGGGCTATATTGAAAGAGATAAATGGCATTATAATCTATTACTGTATCTTATACCTTATACATTTGATTATAAGGTATACTTTGATGTCATGTATAATGTATGAGGTATATCATTTACACCCATACTTTGATGTCATTTATATATAATTAGGATTATAATTAGAGAGATACATGAATAACATAATATATTATTTAAACATAATTGAATTAATCAAATGAGATTGATACCGTATACATCATACCATTGTCTCAAGTTTTTGCACAATAGCAAGTAACATAACTCCTGAACTTTTTATTCAAGAGGCACAACTAAGGACCTTGATGTAAAGATAAAGGACATTGATTTGCATGGGAATGAAAATGATGAAAAAATCATTGATATCATGAATATTGTATCCATGCTAAAATAACAAGGAATCTTGTCATTGGAGAAGATTGGAAAAGGACAGATATGGGGGATGCACCCACACAAGTCCAAGGAAAGATGAAAGAGACTTATGCTATTAAGAATACACATTTTGACATCGAGTTGACCATTTATGTGTTTATGAATGAATAGGATTTATGCAATATCTTAATTGGTATGAGAGCAAATTTCAACATTTTGACTTAGGATTCATGGAAGAAAATCAGGAGTCCTAGGATATTGCCTTTGATTAATGTGTCATAAATGGTTAAAAACATGATTTTGATACCATAGGGAGGGTTGAATGATGTTGAATTGAAAATATTGGACACATAATTCAAAATTAATTTTGAGGTGATTTTGATGCCAAAATAAGAAAAATGTCCTCATTACTAGGAAGGATGTGTTGTTATGAGAACAAGGTGGATATATGCTTCAAGAAACACTACATGAGTTTTTAGAATATTATGGAGAAAGTTGATTGTTTTGGATGGAAATCATGGGCCATATTATGTGTAGGGTGTGGATGTTGAAAAATAGATAAAATCACATTTACAAAATTATGATATAAGGGAAGGAATATTCAGATCTAAGGGAAGATGGGGAACTAATTTTGAAAATTGGAGCATCAATGTTAGACAATACCAAACATTCATGCAAAATTTGGGTGAAAGAATAATATAAAGTGATAGTAAAGACATGTGTGCAAGTGTGGTCAAGGGTCTTGAGCCACATAAGAAGTGGTTTTTTCAAAGATGACTCAAAAAATTAAAGGAAAATGTTTTCAGGAAGATGATAAAGAAATGGGTTCTAAAAACTACTTAAGAACCTATGAAGGTGTAGAGATAGATATAAATAAGTTTGGTAAATATGGAACCACATGCGTAAATGTGTATGCATAAGACTTAGAAGCATGTTTCCCCATTAAGGAAGATAAGGTTGTAAGTTTGTTCATACATTATGCATTACGTTTACACTATGGTGGGAAATGCATCAACCATATTTATTGATTTGGACAACATGGAAGGAGGATTTTCCATGAGGTTCAAGCGTATAAAAGGGAAGAATTTCCTACTAGTGTTCTCAAGGAAGCTAACTCAACTCTGCACTTGAACCAATGTGAAAATGAATGAACAAGTTTTGGGGTCATATTTCCTATATGGTTTTAAGTACATGCAATATTTTACACATTGAAATAATGGGTACACGCATGATATACTATGATTGAGTTAAAGAGGGAGACTAAAAACTAGGAAAATTCCAAGTAAAAGTTCACAGATACCTTTAGGTTCACATCAAAGGAGGAGAATATAAATGTGACATTGAAATTCATGTCTATTCATATTTTTCATAATGATGCAAAAATATAAGATAGATATAGGGAACCTACCTAGGAAGAAGATTATGGGAACACTAATATTTTTAAATAAATGCAATGCTCAAATAATTTTGGATAAATAAATGTCAATTATAAAGAAGACTTTGAATATGTATGGATTCATTATATAAGTCACAAGAAGGTTATATGTAAGTTTTGGGAAGATAAGTGGAAGATAAGAAAGTTGATCATCTAAATGTGGAAACTAATATGAGAGACATGTTAGTGGTTGACGCTGCGTAGAAATATAAGGAAAAGTATTAATTTGAAATTTTACACATGAATAATAAGAATGTGGGGAAAAAGGAAGATCAATAGATGGATGAAAGGGGTGATTATTAGACTAATGTGGATTTTCTACATATATTTGTAGTCATCAAGGAGTTCAAAGACCTATTTCCTAGAAATTACCACAAAATGATCGGAGTTCATGAATTATTGGGGAAGATGGCCATGAAGTTAGGTGAAAGGAATGAAACACATGAATAAACTTTTCTATAGGATAAACTAAAAAGTTTGAGCAAAAGTGAAGGAAGAGAGATAAAAAATGCTGAAAGTTAGTGTGATATATCTAGTAGAGGAATTTGATTGAGTCAGTCTTATGATAATAATTATAAATAATGATGTGTGGATCAAAGCATTTATGGATTATGACATATTGAATAATGTGTGTACAATATCCATATCCAACACCATTCACAAAGGAAGTGTTGGAAGGAGTATCAGTTGTGAAATCTTAACTTTTATAAATGGATTTTTGGGATATCACCAAGTTAAGATAGTAGAAGAGGACGTGTCAAAAAAAATTGCTATGGATGGGGGGTTTTATATGTATAATGGGATATAATTCAATTTAAATAATGTTTTTTTTTTTTGGTGTTCTGACACATCATGGTGGAAGCTTTCAAGGACTTTATACACAAGTTATTCCAAGGATATTTAAACAACTGGATTATGCATGGATTGGTTAAGAGTTTTCACACATTAAGAGGGAATCTTTCAAGGACTTCATACGCAAGTTATTCCAAGTATATTTAAACAACTACACTATGCATGGATTGGTTAAGAACCATTCTGCTAATTTGTGCTTTATGTTTGAGAGGTGTAGATGTATTTAGATATTCTTGAATCTGAATAATTGTGCATTTGCAATGCCATTTCAAAAATTGTTTGGGCATGTCATTTCCAAGGTTTACAACTAGAAGTGACTTTGTAACTAGAAGTGTCACAAAAATAAATGGAGGTGTACAATCTTAAGACATTTTGGATACCATAGGAAGTTTATGTGCAATTATGGGCATTTTGCAAGGCCTCTCGAAAAATTTCTGAAAAAATATTGTCCATTAAAGTGGACTGATATGTAACAAGACAAAATTGAGGTACTGAAAGGGGAATTGGATAGTGCACTAGTTCTTGAATTTACAGATTTGAATATTCCATATCATGTGCATGTTGATGCATTTGGAACTGCGGTGGGATATATAATTTTGTATCCAAGATAATTAAAGATTTATCATCCTATTACATTTGCAAATAGAAAGTTAGCCAAGGCTGAACAAATTTAAGCATTCAATTAGTTTATGTCGTTGTAATTTTAAGTCGTATGTTTCTCATGGAAGTTAAGTTTTTAGACGTTGAAATGGTTGACGATTCAAATATTTCTGATTATTTAATGTGGTTAGACTTATAAAAATATGAGCTTTTTGTATTTTGAGATTTTTTATACAATTTCTATAGTAAAATCCATTTAACTTGTAAAGATATTTACAAATACTTGAATGATAATTTATTTTTAACATAAATTAAGTCTTGGATGATTATGTTTTTGATATCTAATGTTGGATTATGTGTTAAATTTAAATGGTATTATTATAAATAATATTTTCAAACATTAGATATTTATGAAATAAGTTTTGATAATTATTTGGGCTATTAAATGTTTAAAATGATTGTGATTTATAAATTTAATTAATTAAATATATGTTGTTTAATAATTTCAGTTCATACATTTAAATTTTAAACCATCTTTTATAAAATTAAGTTATGTTATTTTAAATTGTTTTTTTAATGTGTAAATTATGTATAAATTAAATTTTAATAACTTCATTTGAATTTTTCTTATCAAAATTGAAACTATTTCTCCTTCTTACCCATTAGAACCACCCAAATAATATTTGTTAGTTCATTATTATTTTATCCATTTTTTATATCGAACAACTACAGCTCTAAACTGCAACCTTGTGTTTACATAACACCAAAATAGAGTGTCTAGTATAGAATGATGTTAAATATTAGTGGTTAGGCCGGTTGACCTATCTATAGTGAATGTGACTTAAAAGTTTGTCCCAAAGTGAGGGAATTCCATGGTTTTAGTAATTGGTATTCAAAGGCCCACCCGATACATATGTTGGTTTTATGCTCATGGAAAACATAATATGAATAATTGATGCATACTATGGGCTTTGATTTTAAAAATTGCATACAAGTTTCCCAAAATAACCATTTATCCATAGCATGGATTGTGAAAGAGTTAGATTATTAATAATATGAATTGTTATTTGTGGTGATATAATAGATTAAAAAAATGAATTGTTATTTGTGGTGATATAATAGATAAAAAAAATTTAAAATAAATAAATTAAAGTGTATCATGTTTTTGGTTAATATTTTATTTGAGTTTTATTATATATTTATGAAAAATTTAGTAATGATTTTTCATTGTTTAATTTTAGAGAATCGATTGTAGATTTACATTATTAAATACAATGTACATCAATAAAAAATAGAGTTTATTTTCTCCATTACAAAAGCAACAAATATTGTAGAAGAAAGATTAGACCACCAATTTGTTACAAGTTACAAATTATAATTTAGAAAGAGATTTCATAACATTCCAAACATTCAGAGCTTTTAGAAAATTATACTTTCAATTATTTGAATTGAAAAATGGAAATTATCTTTTCATACACAAAAGTGAGATTATTTTCTGTATATTTTTTATGCTACAAAGATGTTTTTAAATTTTATCATGCCCCAATTTATGGCTAATCAATGATTAAGAGAAATTAAGACCTTAACATTGGGCATAATTTTCACATGTTGGAATAACAACAAAATCAGATTTTGTTATTGGAAACATGAAGACATCATTTATAGTTTGGATTATAATGTAATGTGTGTCTAAAAATATTCAAAAACCTTATGAGATTGATAAAAATTATGAGCTCCATGTTTCACATGTGACACCTTAGGAAAATGTTAAGATGCATCATTAAATCCATGTTAGATAACATAGCATGAAAAATTTAAGTAAATCTCATGAAATTTATGAATAGTGTGAGTTTAAAGTTTGCACATGAATATTGAGTGATAACATGTAAAAATATATGGCATGTGAATACCAACTAACAACCCAACAAATCATAAATATGGCACATGTCATCAAAAATTTGGAAATTGAGTTACAATACAAATACCAATTCTAATTTAATATATTAACTCTATTCCATTTCATAAATTTTAATTTTAATTTTTAATATGGTTTTTAATTTTGACATAGAAAATGAGGCCGAACTTCTATAGGTCATAAATTTTGATCTATAGTTCCATTTGAGCTCTCCTTCATGCCAAAATGACCATTTCAAAAATGTTAATGCAACAATAACCTACCCTATCAGTTTATGAATATTTTTGATATTTTTTTAGATGCTATATGTGACCCTTTGAAGGTTTGAAAATGTATTTTAATATTTTTTTGATATTTTGATATTTTTAAAAATTATATATTTTTGTAACAAGATGTAGACTTCAATTGAAATTCATCTGATAGGTTAATTTTAGTGTTTAGTTTATTTTTAAAGTTGTGCATCCTTCCATGCAAAATATACTAAAAATAGTAGTTAAAAATAACAGGTCAAGTTTTTTTTTTTTTTAAGTTTTAAATGTTGTATGTCAAATTCAATTCTGAGTTGAGTCTTATTTATGCATGGTTTGTAATCATTTAAATTATTCAATATGAATCAATACAGATTATTATTTCAAAATTAATGTCTATCGATACTTTTTTAATTTGATGGGAACCAAGATAAAATTCAGTTGTGCGTACCACATACAAACATATGAATATACAAAATTTGTTAACAAGATATTGAAAATTTTGTTGAGATGCATAGTTAGAGAGAAGACCAAGTAATTGAACTTGGCTTTACCACAAGATGAGTTTGCATATAATAGTTCAGTGCATAGATTCAATAAGAAAATCAACATTTCAAATTGTTTATAGGAGAAATCCTATGAATATTTTAAATTTGATATAATTACCAATTTCAAATTGAGTTAGTGATGATGCATAAATATTTACAAAATATATACAATAGTTGCAAGAAAAAGTAAGAAGAAAATTACAGAAAAGTATAATGCAACATCAAATGTTAGAAGAAGGTCAAAAATATTTGAAGAATGAGATTTAGTAGTGATTTACTTGAGAAAAGAGAGATTAATTAAAGACACATATAACAAGTTCAAGTACAATAAAATTGGACTGTATAGAATTATGAAAAAAATAAATGGCAATGCTTATGAGGTGGGTTTACCACAAAATTTTGATATCTCTCTAGTATTTAATGTTTTAAATTTATTTTACTTCCATAAAGAATATGGTGAAGGTGAAGAAGATGAAGAAGTATATTGATAGTAATAGGTACCAAAGAAGAAAAAAAAAGATAGTGCAAGTTCTAGATAAGAAGATAATGAACATGAGGTAAAGATGTTATAATAGGTATTTGGTACACTTAGAAGGATTACAACAAGAAGACGATACTTGGATTTCATAATGGGAGCTGAAAAATTTTGATAAATAAAATGGCAGTAGTATACTTAGAGCAACTCGCAGAAGTTGAGTTATTTTCAACTAGAGGAGAATGATGCATAAAATGAGGCCGAACATATGGAGGCCATAAATTCTGATCTATAGCTTTGTTTGAGCTCTCATTTGCACCAAAATGACCATCTGAAAAATTTCAATACATTCATAACCTACTCTATCTAATTATGGACATTTTTAATATTTTTTAGAGGTCATATGTGACTATTTGAGGGTCCAAAAATGTATTTTAATATTTTTTCAATATTTTTCTATTTTTAAAAGTTGTATATTTGTGTAACCAGACGTGGAGTTTAATTAAAATTCATACGATAGATTGATTTTAGTGTTTAGTTCATTTTTGGAGATTTATAAAATTGTGTGTGCTTGTATGCAAAATTTATTAAAAAATAACAGTTTTTAAAAATAACAAGTCAAGTTTTTTTATTTTTTAGAGTTTTGAATTTTATATGTCAACTTCAATTCTAAACTGACGATTTTTTATATATAATTTGTAATCATTTAAATTATTCAATACAAATCAATACGAATTATTGTTTCAGATATTATACCTATTGATATTTTTTTATCTTGATAATATTTAAGTTCATTATTTTTTTGAGATCATCATTAATCATAAACAGATATGAATCTATGTGGTGGTGGCATGTTAATTTTTTAAAGTTATCTATGTTAGGGAGGCTCTAACATAATGCAATAGCCAATGTCTAGCCTAGGGAGTGTTTCAACTTCTTTCCGCTTTATCTCTTTGGATACATTCACTACATGACATCCTTAAACCTCTAAAATGACCTCCTTAAATCTCCAAAATGCTAAATGAAAATGATCTAAGCACGAAATTTTTATATATTGTAGTTATGTACATCATGATATATATGTACATGCAAAAAAATACAGCAGAATATATTTTTAAAATTCTTTTGAAAGAACTTATTAACTCTCCACGTGTAGTTTTCTTATAAATTTTATTATTCAATGGAAAGAGCTTATCAATTCTTTATATTGATATATTTTTATATTTTTCAAACTTTTCTCTTTTCTTTTTTAAATGATGTATACCAAGGTGGTGAGGAATAGTTTAAACAACCAACATGTTTTATTTTTTATAAAGGCGAGTTAGTGAGTAATTTTTTTGAGTTGAAGAATAAATTAACTTGTTAGAATGGGATAAATAAATTATTTATTTATTTACACCCGGTAGATGTTAAGAAATATTTATTCATTAAAGTTATAATGAATTTAGAGTGAAAATCATCTCTTTAAAACAATATAAACTTAACATAAAATATAATAATTATTTTTTTCTTCCAATTTTATAGATTTTATTAGAATATTTATCAATTTTTCATATTTATAGATTGTAATAGATTTTTTTAGAAGAGTTTATCATTAGTTGTTTATATACCACCGTTAACTAAGAGAAACAACATATTGAATTATTCTCTCTCTTAAACCAAACATTAAGGTGGTGAATAAGAGTTTAAAGAGCTATGTATTTGCTATTTGATATGTAAACCAAGGTGGTGAGCAAGATCTTTAATATTAATGTATTTAAGATATTAACTGTAGTGTTTTCAATTTTAAGTTTATAATATTCAGAACTCTATTAAATAAGTAGTGTTTTATTAAGAGGTATTTGACATTATTTATAAATAAATTGTATTATAAAATTTTATTAATATATTTAAGTCATTTTAAAATGATTTTTATAAATAATTTTATTATTTTTATTATTTTATTAATTATTATGATAAAAATTAAAACATTTTTTATTATTAAATAAATTGAAGAAAAAGTTGTGATTCAAAGTCCAATTTAAATATTATAAAAATTATAAAGAAAGAGAAGAATTATGAATACAATTCACAAATCCAATGACTTATAAAACACCTTTTATCTTACAATTCTTTTTGAATTGCAGTTGGGTGTATACATCTCAAATAAATTAGTAGTGAACACTACATTGGGCTTTTCCAATGTGATGGGCCCAGTGGAAGAGGTTAAATGCATTAATAATCTTGTTACCCACATTATTCCTACCGCTCAATTGAATTATTATGTGAGTGTACCAACTCTAACTCTATTGTAAGTTTTATTTGTAAATATAAGTACAATCTTTTTTATTATTATAATGGTGAATTGAGGGTTTTGAAAAGTCTCAAAACCTTCTAGAAAATTAAAAAGATAGAATTAGTTAAAAACAACAATCAACACAACTAAAGACTGGGCCCAATAAACCACCAAGCCATGAAAAATTATAAGTTAGAAAAACAGCAATGCACTTCCGACTAACATACAAACACTCAGTAGTAATAGCTATCTAAGTATTTGGTATGTAAGGGAATAGCAATTCTCTTGGATTTAGATTTTTGGTTGACACCAAATTCTAAATATCACCATCCTCACCACCCTCATGTATAAGCTTTATCTCATATCCCACCAACCTTTTTCTATCACACTCCTTATACTTAGATTACTCCCAAAAATTAAGAATGCTCAAATTACTTACATCTATGTCAACAGTCAGAGCTTGAATTTTGATTTGTGTCTTTAGAATAAAAGGATCATTATTTTCCTCCCCTCATTGTTGTTGATCCTAATATTGATTTTCCAAGTCTCCAATCTCTATATCCTCAAGATCTATAGTCTCTTCCACCTTCTCAATCATTTTAGCCTTCAAGATATCTTCATTCTTCCCATCATGAACCTAATCCTAAGCTCCCATGTTTCCAAGATCTCCATCCTCAAGATCTTTTGAATATATCTCTTCCTCCATCATTGTAACCTCAAAATTATATTTGTTTTCATCATGATGAGGTAGATTTTGGATAATGGGGGACAAAAAGGGGACTTAAAGCAATAATATTATTATGAAAAGAATATTACTTGAACTTGGAGAGAATTTTATATACACATGGAAAAAGAGTTTGACAATAATGTAGAAATATGAATTGTTGCATTCTAAATGTGGTTTTTAATTTTTTTTTTTAATACTAAATGATAAAATTATGTAAAATTGATGCATTTCTTACAATGGTTTGACACTTTTTGGTGAAAGGATAGGGATATTGCATGTGTACAGACACATTTTTCTTAAATAAATGAATTGTTGTATGAAATTTCATTTATAGATAGATGAAATTTTGAAGATCGGTTAGGATATATTATATTAATTTTTTAATAAATATATATATTTAACATAATTTTAAAAGTCAAGACAGTTTGAAAATTGGAACTTCAAGTATATGAACACAACCTTTTGATATTATAGTCTCTTCCACCTTCTCAATCATTTTAGCCTTCAAGATATCTTCATTCTTCCCATCATGAACCTAATCCTAAGCTCCCATGTTTCCAAGATCTCCATCCTCAAGATCTTTTGAATATATCTCTTCCTCCATCATTGTAACCTCAAAATTATATTTGTTTTCATCATGATGAGGTAGATTTTGGATAATGGGGGACAAAAAGGGGACTTAAAGCAATAATATTATTGTGAAAAGAATATTACTTGAACTTGGAGAGAGTTTTATATACACATGGAAAAAGAGTTTGACAATAATGTAGAAATATGAATTGTTGCATTCTAAATGTGGTTTTAATTTTTTTTTTTAATACTAAATGATAAAATTATGTAAAATTGATGCATTTCTTACAATGGTTTGACACTTTTTGGTGAAAGGATAAGGATATTGCATGTGTACAGACACATTTTTCTTAAATCAATGAATTGTTGTATGAAATTTCATTTATAGATAGATGAAATTTTGAAGATCGGTTAGGATATATTATATTAATTTTTTAATAAATATATATATTTAACATAATTTTAAAAGTCAAGACAGTTTGAAAATTGGAACTTCAAGTATATGAACACAACCTTTTGATATTAACTTCATGAATTTTTTTATCTTGCTCCTCAATTAAAGCACATATGATTACTTCTTGTATTAGCAACTAAACACAGAATTATACCAGAATCAATAAGTAACTAGAAATATGAAACAACACAGGATTTGAGAGATAATACACAATTGTATTAAATACTCAGAAGAAAATACAATAAAGAAGATGCCACTTCTTCTTCCACCTCAAAGGCTCGCCACACCTCAAGACCTTCTTCCCTCTCTCTCTTGGTCCCAACAATCAACTCAAATATAGAATTGATGTTCACCTCTCCAACCAGTCAGTAACACGCTGCCAGTACACCAAGTACACAACCGTACTCCAAGTAGATCTCCTGCTCTTTGCTGCTACCTGCAAATCACAAGACCTTACTCACCATTGTAGATATCCAAAAGAAGTCATGCACATCCACTGACCAACATCATACAAACATGAAGAACCCCTCTGATTCTCCAAACCAGTACCCACACTTGGTACTGTGGCACTAGGAGGAACACACCATTGCTCTCCTCTCTTAGAAGGAGCTTATTTGCTCTCTTACTCTCTAGCACTAATTTACAATACAACCAATGAGTCTCTTAAATAGATCTCATGCAAACAATAATTAGACACCTAATTACAATAATTAGATCCGCAACTTCTAGTCTAAATTTGGCTCTTGACATGCAAACACTTGGTTCGTTAGCTAACTACCCGTAACATTCATAGTTTGAACCACACAAGTGACTGACGTCGGTCCCTGTCTGCCTGGGGGGTGCCGACGCAGGCCAATCTCTGACCGATGTCGGTTGCCTTCTGTCTGTACCCTACCGACGTCGATTGTCCTGACTGACACCGGTGACTGTAACACTCAGCAAACACTCAGCAACCTCCCTAACTCCTCTTGTTTGCATCCTGGTGAATCTTTTAGCTCCACAACCTAACAGTTTCCAAGATCTCCATCCTCAAGATCTTTTGAATATATCTCTTCCTCCATCATTGTAACCTCAAAATTATATTTGTTTTCATCATGATGAGGTAGATTTTGGATAATGGGGGATAAAAAGGGGACTTAAAGCAATAATGTTATTATGAAAAGAATATTACTTGAACGTGGAGAGAGTTTTATATACACATGGAAAAAGAGTTTGACAATAATGTAGAAATATGAATTGTTGCATTCTAAATGTGGTTTTTAATTTTTTTTTTAATACTAAATGATAAAATTATGTAAAATTGATGCATTTCTTACAATGGTTTGACACTTTTTGGTGAAAGGATAAGGATATTGCATGTGTACAGACACATTTTTCTTAAATAAATGAATTGTTGTATGAAATTTCATTTATAGATAGATGAAATTTTGAAGATCGGTTAGGATATTATACTGATTTTTTAATAAATATATATATTTAACATAATTTTAAAAGTCAAGACAGTTTGAAAATTGGAACTGCAAGTATATGAACACAACCTTTTGATATTAACTTCATGAATTTTTTTAAAAGCATAGCCAACGATGCATAGATTGGTCAAGTATAAGTTTTGTGAACTTTAAATTAACATTAAAAAGTAATAAAGGTATTTGTAGCAATATGTATATAGTCCATAATGAGATATGTTGTATAGAAATTAATTAAAAATTAAAAACAATAGTTTAACAGTAAAAAATTATATATTAAAAAATTATGCTTTCCTCTCTATAAATCTATATAATTATTTTTTAAATAATAAAATCTACTTGATCAGATGTGCCAACAAATATGAAAAAGACTCTTAAATTAATAAAAATCATGTGGGTTCCTCCATGACTAGTTTTAGGTTAGTTTTGTTGAGAAGTGTTGTAATTGATGTCAAGATTGATGTCATTGATGTAAAGGTGCATATGGTGAAGATGCATGGTGAGTGGTCTATGAGATATGAGCTTGTGTGCCTAATAAGATAAGGAAGCCATGTGATAATAAATAATTTGAAGGAAAACTTGTGTTTCTCTATTTGAGGAGAATTTGAAGGAAACCTAATGATTCTTCTAAGGTTGATGTCAAGATTCAGGTTAATTTAGGCATGTTTTGACAATAAGGTGTCTTGAGAATCCTAATCATAAAAAGCATAGTCATATCATGAGCATGAAGAAGTAGGTGCATTATGTGCATTTAAGGACATTTAATCTTGTGAGAGAATGGATATCTATGAATATCATGAACTAGTGTTATTTTAGTACCATATAAAAAAGGGTGACTTCATTAGGCAACATGAAGACACTCTAGAGTTAGAAAAAGCATGGTGGATGCTTGGTTTGAGTGGGAGTTATTTAGATTGTTAACTAAGTTTGGTCTATGTTGAGAAGTGGACTTGTGTTCTGAGCTAATCTAAAGGAGGTATGCATTAATCAAGAGGGAGCATGTTACTTTGATACTTCATGATCTATGTTTTAATAAGGTATGATTATAGATAGAAATTTGTGGAAGACCCATTGTCATTAATGTCAAACAGGGAGAAAGTTCAAGAAGGGAATTTAGCCAAACTAGGGGAGATGATAGTGATTAGTATAAAGAATGTTTTACCATCAATTAGAAAGGGGGATTTTGTTGAGAAGTGTTGTCATTGATGTAAAAACTGATGTCATTGATTTTAAGGTGCATATGGTGAAGACGCATAGTGAGTGATCTATGAGAAATGAGCTTGTGTGCCTAATAAGATAAGGAATCCATGTGATAAGAGATAATTTGAAGGAAACCTAATGTCTCTCTATTTGAGAGAGAATTTAAAGGCAACCTAATGATTCTTCTGAGGTTTATGTCAAGATTTAGGTCAAGGTAAGCATGTTTTGAGAACAAGGTGTCTTGATAAGCCTAGTCATAATAATCATAGTCATATCATGAGCATGTGTATGATGATCTTGAAGAATTATGTGCAAATGAAGAACTATGTATAAATAGAATCAATTTTTTTTATAAAGGTTTATAATCATCAAGTAATGTTTCAAGGTTAGTTTTCAAGCTTTAAAGTGTTTGAGAAGCCTGGTCATGACATTGGTCATTATATGAAGAGACCTTGTGAGAAGGTATGAGCTTGGTGTCTTGGTGAGATACATTTAATAAGACATAAGTGGATGAATGAGGATGATTTATAATTCATATGAGGCATTTAAAAACTCATGAAATTCTTAGAGTGAGCCTACAGGGGTAGGAACTATTGACCTCGTATGCAACTAGACTAGTTCTAGTCCCTGCCTGACCTAATGACGTGTCATGAGATATTGTCAAGGCATATGAAGAATGTATGGAAGTGGTTGAGGATGGTAAGAGGTTTTATTACATGTATATAATGTTTTTACATCTTGGTAAATGGATATAAGGTCAATTTCAAGACCTAATGTGTTTTGCTGGTTAAGGCTTAGAGAGCAAAAAGAGAGATGGTAGCTAGATGGGGTATCGGGATCAGTTTCCAAAGGAAGTGTGGGTATGTGAGAATTGAAATAAGTTTTTCACATCATTTAAAGTATGTTTTCCAAGTATTAGATCAAAATTTTAAGGATAATGCATGAAAAAGTTTTTTTAGGTCTCTCGAGTGCACATAATGAAGGGTTCTCACCCTGAGAAGAACTTTAAAGTGTTGATTGGCACATATAACCTCTGAATGAGAACTTTATATATTCATGGTAGATGGTTGATGGTCCTACCTCAAATTTCCAATCATTATTGTTTTGAATGAGGGGTAATATTTATAAATGATTGTTAAGATTGGAAGATGGTTTTAACCCTCAAAGAACCCTAATAGTGACCTAATATGAAGAAAAATTGCTCTAAAGTGATTAGAATGGATTGGAATGGTTATTTAAGTGATTTAAGGTTATATTAAAATCTCCCAATCACCTCCATGATGATTGGTTTGTGAGGCGAGTGAGTGGACCCTATGAGAAATGCCTTATTTCTCAAAGATTTACATTAGCTGTTAGAGTTGACCAAGTCAAAGTATAAAAACCATTAGATATATAAGTTTGAGAATTTTATTTAATTTCCATGGTAATTTTTGAGAATGTTTGACCCCTCAAGTATTCTAAACCATTCATATAAGTTAACCTATTGCTAAAAGACCTAATGGTGCAAATAGTGAGAAAACCATGTAGAAGTGAGAAAGTGATTAAGGATGTGATATCATGGATTACGGATGAATCCAAATACATGGAGAGTTTTTAAAATAATTTTAAGATATTTTAATGTTGGATATAAGTTTTTAAGTTCATTAAATATGATGTAAATGTTGCTCATAAGATTATCTATCTAGTGTAGTTGAGATAGTGAAGGTGTAAGGTTGTGAGATTGGTCTACAAGACCAACATTTTTATATGAACATGTTATCTATATATTTAAAATGTTAAAAATATAATATAGTATCATACACATACATCAGGATTCTCTAAAAATTTTCATATAGGTGTGTTGTAGGTCAAAATCACCATGACTAATCTTCAAGACAAATTGACATTTCTTGGCAAGTAAGTAGTAGCGATGAGTGTGAGACTCTATTCCATGAGTTTATGTACCTAAGAAACATAATATTGTTATTTATAAATTTAATGACATATATATGCTTTTAAAAATCTTAGAAGTCAGTGAAAGTGATTGAAATGGTGGAGCCAAAATGGGTTGACTGGTTCAAGTTTGACTATGTGTACTAAAGACAAAAGATTGGTATATAAGACCAATATTTGATATTAGACCTTGTGATATTTGTAATTAATAATTATATATATATGTAAAATAATATTTTTAAAGTGTTAGTGGTCATGGGAACTTTTATGTGTTAAATATCATGTTGTCTATGATTATGTTTTAAGGCTAGTTGGCAACTTTGAGTGGGCTACTTGGAAAAAAGAGTTTGAGTACTTTTGCCATTATTTATTAAGTATAATGCAAATATTTATGACTATAAGGTAATTTATTATTTTTATATGTGTTTTTTTTCCATGTTTTTTTGTAAATTTTTTTTTATACTTCAGTTATTCAAGATAAACTTTTTAGGTATGCACAGGCCAAATTGTGAACAATACTATTGGCATGCTTCAAGTAGTGGTTTGGGATAAAATGTGTTATGGATCCTATATTAACTTAGAATGGATATTATTGAGTTGAATATCATGTTTTAATATCATGTTAAGTGTTTTAAATTGATCCAAATATGTGAAAATGTAATGTATCATAAATAGACCTGATAGGATTAGGTCTCAATGAGACCTAAAGATGAAATAAGGCCTAATTTACATAGGCAAAACCTAAAGGGAATAAAATCACATTATATCCATGTTTATGAGATTTCAAAATATCTATTCCTTAGCTGACCTGAGAAGGTAAGGATTCTTGGTCAACTAAGAAGGATATGAACAAGAGACTTGTATAAATACTAGGCATTTTAGGCCTATTTATGAGTGTAGAGAGTAAGCGATTGAAATAGAAGATTGGTAAGTAGAATAAGGTATTTTAGACCATCATAGGTGTGTATAATAACTATTATTAAGTTTTTATATAATTTATGTATATTAAAATCAAGGTCATTTGACCTAATCAATTCAAGAGGAGGGCTAGTTTAGAGAAGAAGGCTAGAAGGAAATTTGAGAGGGATATGAGTGTAAAGATCTAAAGAAGTGGTCATTATCAGTTGGTTAAGAAATAAGGTGTCTTAAATTTTATAAAAATAATTAGGTGGTTGAGTTGGTGTTGAGTCATCTAGGTGATTGGTGCCTCCTTGCAAGTGGGTGCTTGCTAAAGCCTAGTTGAGTTGATGTTTAGTTAGTTGGGGTTGGTGTTCCATGTGGAGTAGGTGCTTCATTAAATTTGATGTTTTTATTATAGGAATATATTTAATTTTAAAATATTAGTGGGTTTTCTTCCCCTTGAGGTTCTCCCACATATATTGTGTGTTGAATTATGCAATCTTGTTTCATGTTTATATAATTGATTGATTATGCATTGCTTGATATATATGTTGATGATTACTTAAGTGGAATTGATAAGAAAGTTCTTAAGACTAATTCAAACCCCCCTCGCCCGCCCCCACCCCCCATTCAGTCATTTTTCTTCCAATAAGGTTTAGAACTCCCCAAGCCTAAACCCGAAGCAGTTTTGGAGAAAAAATGAAAAACTCAAAGAATGAAATGTTAAAAGGGTGTACACCCTTTAAAAGAATTTTTTAGATTGAAATGAAAATATTTAATTCACATCCTTTGGTAAATTAAATACACCCTATGTATTAAAAATGGTGTACACCCTTTAACAAAGGGTTATACCCTTTCTTAAGATTTTTTTTAGTATTTTCATGTTTTAGTGTGAGTATATATTTAGTAAAATAAATGAAACAAAGTATAATTATGATTTAAATTTATTTTACTAATTATAAAAAACTAGGGCTAATTTTCATCTTATTAAATAAACTCCAGAGCTATAGGAATTAACATTTAGAAGTTTGTTTTTCAAAATCCATTCTAGTCAACTCCTAGTTTCTGGAATTTTAGGATTGAAAGATAGAATGAGAAATGAAGTTTTTGAATTATGTTACATATGTAATAGTTTTATACCATTGAGTATTCCTCCTAATTTACCTAATTTATTTTTCCATACCTAATTTACATATTTGAGTATACCCTACTTGATTGAATATCTTATCCATGTCTTCATCTTGACTATGCCCTACTTAATTACCTAAGCCACATCTTGTTCTTGATTATGCCCTACCTACCTTATCATACTTGAGTATTCCCTACATACTTAGCCCTCTTGCCTACCTACTTGAGCATGCCCTAATTAATTTAGTTATTTACTTGAATATGATCTACCTAATTGAGTATGCCCTACCCGATTGAATACCCAATCCATAACTTAATCTTAAATACTTGTATCTAATCCTAGCCATATTTAACTTACCTAATACATATATTGAAAGGAGATAGGTAATTATCATGCTTTAAAATTAGTATAGGGGGTATTATCAAATCAAGAGATGCTTGAAAATCAAGATAGAGGGTGTTAGCACCTATATAGAGAAAGGAGAGGGGGCATTAGCCGATCCATATGTTTAAAGGAAGGGAAATTCTTGCCTATATAGAGAAAGGAGTCACTAGGGATGATCAAGCAAAAAGATTGAAGGTAGATTCAGGATAAATTCCTAACTAGTTTATGGGTTTTTCAATCAATGGATTTATATATATACATAAATGACTATCTTATATCATGTGATGTATAACATACATATAGTCATGATACAGTCACTCATACATGACATCTATCACATATCTATTACTACATGTATGTATGCAACCACTCATACATTACATCTAAATTTAGTCATGATATGATAACTTATATCATACATGAATGTATTTATTCACCTTAGGATACTCCATTTGGCATAGAATGAATTGGAACACCATTCAAAATTCATCCTAAAAATATACCATTAACTTTAAAACAAATGCTAGATAGATGGGTCAATCCATACATACTTTAATTCCAATCTCATTTGTTATTACAAACTCACATAAAACAAAGTCATCTTCTATCATTTCAAACTCACATAGAACACTACCACTACCAAAACCACTACCACTAATATTTGGGGTGGAGGGGAGTTCTTTTAAACCCTATTTTATCAAGTTCATATCAAAATCATTCATGTCACTATCTCCCTCTCCCCAAACCATATGGAGAGAGGGGGTTAAATTTCATAATAAGTGCATGTCTATATAAATCATCATTGTAATTACTCCCTCAGTAGTCATCATTGTCTTTCATCTCTCTGTCATTGACCATCATTCATCATCATCTCTTTGTTGAATATTTTTAGTGTTCTCATGGTTAGTTTGTTATTTTGTTCTCATATATTTATTATTACATGTGACTATTATCGATTTTTATTTGTAAATACAAGTAAAATATTTTTTATTATTATAATGGTAAATTGAGGGTTTTGAAAAGTCTCAAAACCTTCTAGAAAGTTAAAAAGATAGAATTAGTTAAAAACAACAATCAACACAACTAAAGATTGTGCCCAACAAACCACCAAGGCATGAAAAATTAGAAGCTATAAAAACATCAACGCACTTCCAAATAACATACAAACACTCATTATTAATAGCTGTTTAAGTATTTGGTATGTAGGGTGTAGCCATTCTCTTGGATTTGGATTTTTGGTTGACACCAAATTCTAAATGTCACCATCCTAACCACCCTCATGGATAAGCTTTATCTCATATCCCACCAACCCTTTTCAGGCATGCTCCTTATACTTATATTCTTCCTAAAAATTAAGAACCCTCAAATTACATATATCTATCTCAATAGTCAGAGCTTGAGTTTTGATTTGTGTCTTTAGAATAAAAGGATCATTATTTTCCTCCCCTCCTTGTTGTTGATCCTAATATTGATCTTCCAAGTATCCAATCTCTATATCCTCAAGATCTATAGTCTCTTCCACCTTCTCAATCATTGTAGCCTTCAAGATATCTTCATTCTTTCCATCATGAACCTAATCCTAGGCTTCCATGTCTCCAAGATCTCCATCCTCAAGATCTTTTGAATATATCTCTTACTCCATCATTGTAACCTCAAAATTATTTTGTTTTCATCATGATGGGGTAGATTATGGATAATGAGGGACAAATTGGGGAATTAAAGCAACAATATTATTATGAAAAGAATATTACTTGAACTTGGAGAGAGTTTTATATACACTTGGAAAAAGAGTTTGACAATAATGTAGAAATATGAATTGTTGTATTCTAAATGTGGTTTTTAATTTTTTTTAATACTAAATGATAAAAATATGTGAAATTGATGCATTTCTGACAATGGTTTGACACTTTTTTGAGAAAGGATAAGGATATTGCATGTGTACAGACACTTTTTTTTAAACAAATGAATTGTTGTATGAAATTTCATTTATAGATAGATGAAATTTTGAAGATCGGTTAGGATATATTATATTAATTTTTTAATAAATATATATTTTTAACATAATTTTACAAGTCAAGACAGTTTGAAAATCAGAACTTCATGTATATAAACACAACCTTTTAACATTAACTTCATGAATTTTTTTTTAAAGCATAGCCAACGATGCATAGATTGGTCAAGTATAAGTTTTGTGAACTTTAAATTAACATTAAAAAGGTAATAAAGCTATTTGTAGAAATATGTATATAGTCCATAATGAGGTATGTTGTATAGAAATTAATTAAAAATTAAAAATAATAGTTTAACATTAAAAAATTATATATTCAAAAATTGTGCTTTCCTCTGTATAAATCTATATAATTATTTTTTAAATAATAAAATCTACTTGACCAGATGTGCCAACAAATATGAAAAGACTCTTAAATTTATAAAAAATCATGTGGGTTCCTCCATGACTAGTTTTAGTTAGGTTTGTTAAGAAGTGTTGTAATTGATGTCAAGATTGATGTCATTGATGTAAAGGTGCATCTGGTGAAGATGCATGGTGAGTGGTTTGTGAGATATGATCTTGTGTGCCTGATAAGATAAGGAAGCCATGTGATAATAAATAATTTGAAGGCAACCTAATGTCTCTCTATTTGAGGAGAATTTGAAGGAAACCTAATGATTCTTCTAAGGTTGATGTCAAGATTCAGGTCAATGTAGGCATGTTTTGAGAATAAGGTGTCTTAAAAAGCCTAATAATAACAAGCATAATCATATCATGAGCATGTGCATTATGAGCAAGAAGAAGTAGGTGCATTATGTGCATTTAAGGACATTCAATCTTGTGAGAACATGGAGATCTATGAATATTATGAACTAGTGGTTTTTTAGTACCCTATAAAAAGGGGTGACTTCATTAGGCAACATGAAGACACTCTATAGTTAGTAGAAGCATGGTGGATGATTGGTTTGAGGGGGAGTTATTCAGATTGTTAACTAAGTTTGGTCTATGTTGAGAAGTGGACTTGTGTTCTGAGTTCATCTGAAGGAGGTATGCATAAATTAAGAGGGAGCATGTTCTTGTGATACTTCATAACCTATGTTGCAAGAAGGTATGATTACAGATAGCAGTTTATGGAAGACCCTTTGTCATTAATGTCAAAGGGGGAGAAATTTCAAGAAGGGAGTTTAGCTAGACTAGGGGAGATGATAGTGATAGACATTAATTTTGAAATAATAACTTGTATTGACTCATATTGAATAATTTAAATGATTACAAACCATGTATAAATAAGACTCATCTTAGAGGGATTTGTTGAGAAGTTTTTTCATTGATGTCATTGATTTCAAGTTGTATATGGTGAAGATGCATGGTGAGTGGTCTGTGAAAAATGAGCTTGTGTGCTCGATAAGATAAGAAATCCTTGTGACAAGAGATAATTTGAAGTAAACCTAATGTCTCTCTATTTGAGAGAGAATTTAAAGGCAACCTATAAATCTTTTGAGGTTGATGTCAAGATTCAGGTCAAGGTAAGCATGTTTTGAGAACAAGGTGTCTTGATAAGCATAGTCATAACAAGCATAGTCATATCATGAGCATGTGTATGATGAGCATGAATAATTATGTGAAAATGAAGAATTATGTCTAAATAGAATTAAAGGCATGTGATAAAGGTTTATAATCATCAACTAATGTTTCAAGGTCAGTTTTCAAGATTTAAAGTGTTTGAAAAGCCTAATCATGACATTGGTCATTGCATGAAGAGACCTTGTGAGAAGGTATAAGCTTGGTGTCCTGGTGAGATAGATGCACTAAGACATAAGTGGATGCATGAGGATGATTTATCATGAATATGAGGCATTGAATAACTCATGAAATTCTTAGAGTGAGCCTATAGGGGTAGGACCTACTGACCTCACATGCAACTAGACTAGTTCTAGACCTTGCCTGACCTAATGAGGTGTTATGAGATATTGTCAAGGCATATGGAGAATGTATGGAAGTGGTTTAAAATGGTAAAAGGTTTTATGACATGTATATAAGGTTTTGACATCTTGGTGAATGGATAGAAGGTCAATTTCAAGACCTAATGTGGTTTTATGACATGTATATAAGGTTTTGACATCTTGGTATATAGGATTTATGAATAATTGTAAAGACTGGAAGATGGTTTTAACCCTCAAAGAACCCTAATAGTGACCTAATATGAAATAAATTGCTCTAAAGTGATCAGAATGGATAGGCATGGTTGTTTAAGTGATTGGAGGTTATATTCAACTCTCCCAAGCACCTCCATGTTGATTGGTTTGTGAGGTGAGTGAGTGGACCCTATGAGAAATGCCTTATTTCTCAAAGATTTACATTAGCAATCAAAGTTGACCAATTCAAAGTATAAAAACCATTAGATGTATATGTTTTAGACTTTTATTTAATTTCCATGGTATTTTTTAAGAAGGTTATATCCCTCAAGTGTTCTAAACCATTCATATAAGTTAACTTATTGCTAAGAGACCTAATGTCACAAATAGTGAGAAAACCAAGTAGAAGTGAGAAAGTGATTAAGGATGTGATATCATGGATTAGGGATGAATACAAATTCATGAAGAGTTATTTAAATAATTTTAAGATATGTTCATGGTGGATATAAGTTTTGAAGGTCATTAAAAATGATGTAAATGTTTCTCATAAGATGATCTGTCTAGTGTAGTTGAGACAGTGAAGGTGTAAGGTTGTGAGATTGGTCTACAAGACCAATATTTATATATGAACATATATATATATATATATATATATATATATATATATATATAATGTTCAAATTATCATATAGGATCATCAAAATACATCATGAGTCTCTGAAATTTGTCATATAGGCATTGTAGGTCAAAATTACCATGACTGGTCTTCAAGACAAACTAGCATTTCTTGGCAAGTAAGTAGTAGTGATGAGTGTGAGACTCTATTCCATGAGTTAATGTACCTAAGGAACATAATGTTGTTATTTATAAATTTAATGACATATACATGCTTTTAAAAATCTTTAAAGTTAGTGAAAGTGATTGAAATGGTGGAGCCAAAATGGGTTGATTGGTTCATGTTTGACTATGTGTACTGAAGACAAAAGATTGGTCTATAAGACCAATATTTGACATTATACCTTATGATATTTATAATTAATAATGATATATAGATGTAAAATAATATTTTTAAAGTTTTAGTGGTCATGGGAACTTTTAGGTGTTAAATATCATGTTGTCTATGATTGTGTTTTAAGGCTAGTTGGCAACTTTGAGTGGGCTACTTGCAGAAAAGAGTTTGAGTACTTTTGCCATTATTTATCAAGTATAATGCACATATTGATGAATATAAATTAATTTAGATTTTTTATATGTGATTTTTTTCCATGGTTTTTTGGCAAAAGTTTTTTTATACTTCAGTTATTCAAGGCAAATTTTTTAGGTATGCACAAGCCAAATTGTGAACAGTAGTATTGGCATGCTTCAAGTAGTGGTTTGGGATAAACTATGTTATGGATACTAAATTAACTTAGAATGGATATTTTTGAGTTGAATATGATGTTTTTATATCATTTTAAGTGTTTTAAATTGATCCAAGGATGTGAAAATGTAATGTATCCTAAATAGACCTAATAGGATTAGGTCTCCATGAGACCTAAAGATGAGATAAGGTCCAATTAAGATAGGAAAGACCTAAAGGGACTAAAATCACATTTGATCCATGGTTATGATATTTCCAAATATATATCCCTTGGCTGACCTGAGAAGGGAAGGATTCTTGGTCAACTAAGAAGGATATGAATAAGAGACTTGTATAAATACTAGGCATTTTAGGCCTATTTATGAGTGTAGAGAGTAAGCGATTGAAATAGAAGATTGGTAAGTAGAATAAGGTCTTTTAAACCATCATATGTGTGTATAATAACTATGATTAAGTTTTTATATAATTTATGTATATTAAAATCAAGGTCATTTGACCTAATCAATTCAAGAAGAGGGCTAGTTTAGAGAAGGCGGCTAGAAGGAAATTTGAGAGGGATATGAGTGTAAAGATCTGAAGAAGTGGTCATTATCAGTTGGTTAAGAAATAGGGTGTCTTAAATTTTATCAAAATAATTATGTGGTTGAGTTGGTGTTGAGTCATCTAGGTGATTGGTGCCTCCTTGCAAGTGGGTGCTTGCTAAAGCCTAGTTGAGTCGATGTTTAGTTAGTTGGGGTTGGTGCTCCATGTGGAGTAGGTGATTCATTAAATTTGATGTTTGTTTATAGGAATACATTTCATTTGAAAATATCAGTGGATTTTCTTCCCCTTGAGGTTTTCCCACATATATTGTGTGTTGAATTACGCAATCTTGTTTCATGTTTATATAATTGATTGATTATGCATTGTTTGATATATATGTTGATGATTACTTAAGTGGAATTGATAAGAATGTTTTTAATACGGATTCACCACCCCCCACTCGGTCATTTTACTTCCAATAAGTTTTAGACCTCCCCAAGCCTAAACTCGAAGCAGTTTTGGAGAAAAAATAGAAAACTCAAAGATTAAAATCTTAAAAGGGTGTACACCCTTTAAAATAAAATTTTATAATGAAATGAAAATATTTAAAAAATATGTAAGGAGATAGTTCACATCCTTTGGTAAAGGACATACACCCTATGTAGTATAAATGGTGTATACCCTTTAACAAAGGGCTACACCATTTCTTAAGATTTTTTTTTAATATTTTCATGTTTTAGTGTGAGTATATATTTAGTAAAATAAATGAAACAAAGTATAATTATTTTTTAAATTTATTTTAATAAATATAAAAAATTAGGGTTACTTTTCATCTTCTTAAATAAATTCCAGAGCTGTAGGAATTACCATTTAAAAGTTTGGTTTTAAAAATCCATTCTAGTCAACTCCTAATTTTTGAAATTTTAGGATTGAAAGATAGAATGAGAAATGAAGTTTTTAAATTATGTTACATATGTAATAATTATACACAATTGATTATTCCCTCTAATTTACCTAATTTAGTTTTCCATACCTACTTTACATATTTGAGTATACCGTACTCGATTGAATATCTAATCCATGTGTTGATCTTGAGTATGCCATACTTAAATACCTAAGCCATGTCTTGATCTTGATTATGCCCTACCTACCTTATCATACTTGAGTATTACCTACATACCTAGCCTTATTACCTACCTACTTGAGCATGCCCTATTTAATTGAGTTATTTACTTGAATATGATATACCTATTCAAGTATGCCCTACCCGATTGAATACCCAAGCCATATCTTGATCTTAAATACTTGTATCTAATCCTATCCATATTTAACTTATCTAATCCATATATTTAGAGGAGATAGGGAATTATCATGCTTTAAAATTAGTATAGGGGGTATTATCAGATCAAGAGATGCTTGAAAATCAAGATAGAGGGTGTTATCACCTATATAGAGAAAGGAGAGGGGGCATTGATCGATCCATATCTTTAACGGAATGGAAATTATTGCCTATATAGATAAAGGAGTCACTAGGGGTGATCAAGTAAAAAGATTGAAGTTAGATTCAAGATAAATTCCTAATTAATTTATGGGTTTTTCAATCAATGGGTTTATATATATACATAAATGACTATCATATAACATGTGACTTTTAACATACATATAGTCATGATACAGTCACTCATACATGATGTCTATCACATATCTATTACAACATGTATGTATGAAACCACTCATACATTACATCTAAATGTAGTCATGATATGATAACTTATATCATACATGAATGTAGTTATTCACCTTAGGACACTCCATTTGGCATAGAATTAATTGAAACACCATTCAAAATTCATCCTGAAAATATACCATTAAATTTAAAACAAATTATAGATAGATGGGTCAATCCATGTATGATTTAATTCCAATCTATGTATTATTACAAACTCACATAAAACAAAGTCATCTTTTATCCTTTCAAACTCACATAGAACACTACCACTACCAAAACCACTACCACTAATATTTGGGGTGGAGGGGAGTGCTTTCAAACCCTATTTTATTAGGTTCATATCAAAATCAATCATGTCACTATCTCCCTCTCCCCAAACCATATGGAGAGAGGGGGTTCAAGTGCATAATAAGTGCATGTCTATCTAAATCATCATTGTAATTACTCCCTCATCAGTCATCATTATCTTTCATCTATTTTTCATTGACCTCAATCATTCATCATCATCTCTTTATTGGATATTTTTAGTGTTCTCATTGTTAGTTTATTATTTTGTTCTCGTATGTTTATTATTACATGTGAATATTATGAAGTTGTTTGCTATTATTTCTCCTCGTTTATTAGGATGTTGTTTTTATCTTTTTATGGATATATAATAACCTCTATGTTGTTCTCATTGATATGTTGAATACAATATATTATGTGATTACTATTGATCATTGTTTTTGAGTTTAGATCTTCTAATAAATATTAGTGATATCATAGAGGGTATAGGTTAGACTACAAATATTTTTATCTAATATTATTACCTCTTTATAAGTTTTCAATCCCAACTTTTTCCAATACATCATAGTTTTTGAGATGTATTCTAATAATTGAATTACAAAAGTAGAAGATTATAAAGGGAAGAATTATGGTAGTCTCTTAGGAAATATGGCACATTTGTTTGTTGAAAATTTTTCCTAGTATGACTTGAATTCTACAATATTGAATGTTTGTCTTGATCTTATATATAGTTTTGAATGATATATATGTTTCTACTATACACATGACTCTGTTAAGAATATTATAATCTCTATTCAACTAAAACAAACTATCTTTTGACATAAATTTCAAATCTGTAGTAGTGAAATCATGGTATCAGACCATAAACCACATATAAATGTTTATCTCTATGAGTTTATACTATTATGATATCATCTCTAGTCTAATACTCCACTCAATCCTCTTTTTTCAGTCATCTGGATGCTTTGACTTAGCTAAGCATTTATTCCTTTTTGGTCTCATCAACTTGGAGATTCTCAAAACACAAAATTAGTATGTTTTAATCAAGGTAGTTATCATTTCATTTAAGCTATAATTTTAATGTTATTTATTAAAAATAAAAACAAAGGGATTATTGTGTCCAAAATTGAATTCAATATTATTATTTTTTGTTAAGAGTCATCATAGTCGAGCCATTTTTTTAATTTTGTAATCGAATGCATTTTTAGTTAAAATTGACATCTTTTATTATTTGTGTTTAATAATGTAAATACCATTAGAAATGTTTGATGATCATAATTTTCAAACTTGGAAATTCAAGATCTAGATGCAGTTAACGAACAAAAATTTATGGAGAATAATAAATGGTAATGAGAAAACACCAACAAATTTTAGTAAGTTATTAGAATGTCAAGGTAAAAATGACAAATCCAAAGTCATAATTGGTCTTGCACTTTCATATTCTAAATTTTAGTATGAGGATTTGGAGAAACCATCCATAGAAATCTAGGAAATTTTGAATAAAACATTTGGTGTTAAAGAACTTAATGCCAAATTTTCTCTAAAATTGCAATTATTTAAGCTCAAATTGAATAATGTAATATCAACATCAAACCATATCAATTAGATTATACCTCTCATGATATAACTATAATATGTCAAAAGTCTTGTTGATGATGAGGATAAAAAAGCTATATAAATTAATAGTTTACCTCTCAAATATAGCAGTGTTATTTTCACTCTTTGATAGATGCCTTCCTAATCATTGGAAGATATGACTGCTACACTTATTACTGAAGATAAAATAACTAAAAATGATACAAAATAAGAAACTACATTTCATGTGAAAAAGAACAATAAAAAGTTCTCTAAATTTTTTGAAGAACTTGAGTGTTATTACTACAAGAAAAAGGGGCATACATCTAGGTATTATAGAACTCAAGCTACTACTATTATAGTGGGAAAAATTAAAATAGATGAATCAAATATGATAAAATAAGAGGAATAAAATTTTGAAGATTAACCATTTCATGAATAAATTGGTTATTTCTTTGAAGACTTGGTATTCTAAAGAAATAACAAAAGGAGGTCAAAGACAATTAAGGAAGGATGTTTCTAGAACCTCTCATCAGTCACCAATGATGGGGCCTGTATGCTTTGGTGTCACATTTATTTCAGTTGTTTTTGTTTCATTTTTTAGTTTTATTATTTTTAGTGTGTTGGTTTAAAAATAAAAACCTTTGTAGAATTTTCTTAAAATCCATGTTTTCCCAAAACTCACTTTTGGGGAGAAGAAGAAGATTTTGAGGTAATCTTAGGGATGGTTATCTAGTTAGTGCCAAGCTTGTGGATCTTGGAGATTTAGAATTTGAGCACCCAAGGAGGAAGGGAAAGTCCCATAGGAACTTAAAGAGTAATGGATTAGTATTTCATAAATCATCTCATCACTATGCCTTTATGAGGGTAAAGAGATAATCTATGGAGTTTATACCTAGTCTAGGCAGTGTTTTCAAGAGGTGGTTAAATCTTTTAAGAATGTGATTTTATCCCCATGTTCACACTAAAGGGATGAATGTTAGATATTTCTAGTGTTCTCATGGTTAGTTTTTTATTTTATTCCCATATGTTTATTATTACCTGTGACTATTACCAAGTTCTTTGTTATTATTCCTCCCTATTTATAAGAGGTTGTTTTTTTGTTTCCATGGCTATATAATAGCCTCTAGATTTTTCTTGTTGATATGTTGAATATAACATATTGTTTGATTATTATTGATCACTATTTATAACTTCAGATTTTTCAAAAAATATCACTCTCATCATCCCTAGTCAATCCCTCATCATCCCTCATCATCCTTCATCATTCCTAATCACTACCTCATCATCCTTCATCATCATTCATCATCCATAATCACTCCCTCATGTACCCTTATCATCCCTAATCATCCCTAATCACCCTAACATCATCCTTAATCACTCTCTCAATGGCCCTAATTATCCTTAATCACATCCTCATCATCTTTCATCATTCTTAATCACTCCCTAATTGACCCTCATAATCCCTTAGCATCCCTAATCACTCCATCAGCCCTCATCATCCCTTGTCATCCCTAGTCACTTTCCCATTAGTTCTCATCATCCCTAATCACTCCCTCATCAGTCCTCATCATCCCTTATTATCACTAATCACTTCCTCATCAATGCTTATGATCCTTAATCATCCCTAGTCACTCCCTTATCATCCCTTATCATCTCTCATTATACCTAATCATCCTTAATCACTCCCTCATCGGCCGTCAATGTCCATAATCACACATTCATCAAACCTCATCATTCCTATTCATACCTAATCACTCTCTCATCATTCCTCATCATCCATCATAACTCGTCATCATCCCTCATTATCCATCATCATCCCTAGTCACACCCTCATATCCCTCATTGTCCCTCATTGGCCCTCATCATCCATCATCATCCCTAGTCACTTTTTCATCATTTATAATTACCTCTCATCATACTTAATCACTCCCTCATTATGGGTAAGTGTACAAAGTTCAATAAATTAGTGGCCTACTTATGGAAATGATTTTCCTAAAATTTTATAAATATGAAATTATGTAGATAATTTGAGATATCTAGACTCCAAATTTGGAGATGGTGTAAGAACATGAAATGTAGAATTTAGAGTCTAGTTTCCAAAACACTAATTTTTAAAAAAAATGGTTAAGTATTACTAGGTCAAACATCTAAAATTTGAAGAGGAACTTTATTTTTTTAGAAAACATAGTAGATAGACAGTCGTACTATGTACCATTTTTTTAGTAGCATTTAATATTATTTGAAACCCTTTAGATAAATTTATATAAGATCTTCTAGTAGGTCACCTATATTTTTCAATAAATAATTTTTTTTATTAATTTTGTCAGTAAATAGATCCTAAAAACTGACAAATAAATGGATAGTCATCTATGCGACATGCCTAACTATCTCCAAAAAAAATGAATATCATTTTTAAAAAAATGTGTGTAGAATTAGGCCTACTTATTCACCATATAATTTTTTTTTCACTTGGATTAATGAAATAAAATTACATGAACATGTATAGGCATGTAGTGGCCTAAAAAAATTATAGTTTAAAACCTTAAACTAGTTCAAATATTATAAAAATAATATTTTTGGAAAGAGGAGAGTGTGCTCGTTGTGATGGTATCAAGTTTTCAAATTTTCACATTAAAATTCTTAGTGTATTTGGAAATTAAAGTTGAAATTTGTTGTTTATTTTCATACCTTTCCAAACTCATCAATACATTGATATTCCAAGCCTTCGGCTCGAGAATCCAATCCATTCTCAAGCCAAAAATCATAGGAATTGAATTCAAATTCAAATACTATGATCATGTTAATAATGTGATCGCATTAATAATGTGATTGCATTAATAATGTGATCACATTAATAATATAATCACATTAATAATGTGATTATATTAATTATAAAATCACATTAATAATTTGATTGCATTAATAATGTGATCACATTAATAACATGATCACATTGCATATTCTCAACACCCTAAAACATGAATATGAGCCATTAATACTAGTAGTCTTAAGATCAAATACTGGTTGATTAAAATTGTTGTTTGGGACCAATGTTCTTGTCAAGAATTGATAGAATTGAATGATAATTGGAGATGTATTAACCTATGAATCAATTTATTGTTCCTTTGATACAAATATGGTGTGCAATTAGGATAATAGATCTCAATTCAAAATTATATGGACATATTTCCTTGGATGGAGATTGGTTGGCCCCAATTACATATCAAACTAAACTAAATACTTTGTTTTTTTATAATATGGTGTGCAATTAGAGACACAATTGACATAATATGGAAATAAATCCTTTCTTAGGGATCATTTAAGCTTGATTATGTACTAAATTGAACTAAATATGCAATTAGTTTAATATGGTGTGCTATAAAATCCCTAATTGGAATTATATTAAAAGAATTCCTTACAAGAGGACCAATTACTCTTAATTCTAGATTATACTGAAGACAATACTCAATTGGTTAAATTTGATGTGAAATCAGGGAAAAATATTCACAATGGACATTAGATGGACACAATTTGTTGCATGGGGTGAAAAATGCCTTGATTAATATTCTAGGTAGAAGTAGTTAATTACTTAAGACTGGGTTGTCCTCAATTATGTATAGTACTGAAAAAAAATTCAATTTATTTAGCATGGTGTAATTAAATCCCAAAATGACATTATATGGACATAATTCCTTGCTTGGGGATTGAGTGGCCCTACTTGCATATCATATTGAACTTAAATACTCAATTGGTTCAATATGGAGTGCAATTGGGGCTAATGGAACCCAAATAGAACATTATATGGACAAAATTACTTTCATGGGCCTCATTTGGCCCCAATTATGTATAAGATAGAACCAAATACATGATTAGATGGATATAGTTTACAACCAAGGCCAACAAAGTTGTAATTGACATTAGATGTATTTAGTTACTTACATGAGCCTTGTTTGGCCATAATTTCATGTGCAACTACACTAAATACTTGGTTGATTCAATATGTTATGTATTTGGGAACAACATATCCCCTATTGATAGTAGAAGGATGAAATTTATTACACAAGTCTTGTTTGGACTAAATTTCATATCATATTGAACCAAATTTTCTTTCAGTTAAATTTGGTGTAGAATCAGAATCCTAATTATTATTAGATGGATGTAATTCCTTATAGAGGGTTCAATTGGTCTTGATTTCATATCAAATTGAATCAAACACTCAATTATTTGAATAAAGTCTGTAATTAGGGTACTAATTAAAATTATGTTGACATAATTCCTTAGGCAAGCTTCGATTGGCCCTAATTATGTATCATCTAGAATTGAATACTTGATTGGTTAAATATGGTATGCAATTAGGACCAAGTAAGCCCCAATTTCCATTATATATGAATGTAATTCCTTGTACATGGCTACTTTAGACTGAATTGCATATCAAAATGAAAAAATACTTATTTTTTTAATATTATGAGCACTTAGATCCCCAATTGATATCATGTGGATCATGAAATTCCTTACATTAAGGCTTAGTAGGCCCCTCAGATCAATTTATCCCAAATTAACATCATTTATATATAGGAAGAATTAGGTTCATAGGGATGAACTTGGTTAAAATTACATCAATCATTACCATAATTGACTTTGTAGGCTCAATATGTGATGATGTGGGGGATAATTGATACCAAATTCACATTATTTACTCACATATCTAGGTTCAAGGAGCTCAAATTTGCCCTAATCACCATTATGATTGTACTTTATATACCCTAAAACCTATACCCTATGCCCTAATCCCTAAAATTTAAACCATAAATAGAAACTCTTTAAACCTTGAACCATTCGTTTTAACCTAAATTAACATCATTTAGACTAAGAATTAAGTTCACATGGCTTAGTTTGGACTAAATCACATGAATAATTACCCCATTTGAGTAATTCACTCAATCTACATGATGACATCCATGGTATAATGACAACCCAAAAACACATTCTATAGTCACAAATGGGTCCAAGTGATTTAAATTGTCCTCAATTATCTTTTTGATTGACCCTATGTACCCTAAACCATGTATATACATTAAAACCTAGAAGCCGCAATCCATTAACCCTAAACACTATACCCTAAAATATAAACCATAAACTTTCCCTATTTACCAAATTCAATTTAGTCCCAATTAACATGATTTTTAGTAAGAATCAAGTTTGAACACATGGAATAATGTGATTAGACATTAATATATAGGTCCTTAAACCTAAAACCTATGCTATAATCCCTAATCCCTAAAACATAAATTATAATCCTAATGCCCTAATGCCCACTACATGCCACAAACATACATGCCTTACGATATAACTGATTTTATCATGAGATGTCATAAATGCACTTTTTAAACCTATGGCTAAAGCCTTTAGAGTACTAATCTAGTTGTGCATCTTAATTAAATTAGGGATATTTCAAGCCCTTTCAACCTAATTAGACAAACAATAGGAGCTAGTTGATTATTTTAATTG